>LBNU01015337.1:72471-107030 GCA_014162995.1 Artemisia annua
TTTTTTTTTTTTTTTTTTTTTTTTTTTTTTTTTTTTTTTTTTTTTTTTTTTTTTTTTTTTTTTTTTTTTAAATAATATTTAAATTATAGGTTAGTAGTTGTGTCGGGCTAAAATAGCAGTAAGCAGTAGCAGTTTTTTTTCTATAAAAATGTTTGTTAACGTAGCTGTAGGTGTAATCATATGCTCAACTCTCGTAAATGCTACTTCATGGAGCTTTGAAAAATGAGCATTCCGAAAAAATAGATAAAGCTACTTGGTGCTTGCCAAACGAGCATTAAAAATCACAATGCTCACCGCTCCTAACTGCTCTGCGCAATATTTAAGTAGAAGGGCTAGTTACACGGAAATGTATTTAGCTTGTCACTTTTTATACTTCTGTGTTAATAATAATTATTTTTTTTTTCTAGATCTATGTAGCGTACTTTTGAGTTTGGTCTTTTTGATGTATTGTGTGATCAGTTGTGTGTATTATTTGACCGATTTACTCATTTTCCGGTTAAATCTGAGTGTATAAATTAAGGGTTAAATCGTCAAATAATACACACAACTAATCACACGATACATAAAAAAACCGAACTCAAAAGTATGCTACATAGATCTACAGAAAAATAATTGGCTACACAGAACTATAAAAAGTGACAAGTTAGATACATTTCCGTGCAATTAGCCCCAAGTAGAATGCCAACTTTTTAAGTTCGAACATGATGTAGTTCGAGGGTGTTTGGGATTGCTTATTTTGTGGCTAAATAAGCAGTTTTTAATAAGCAGATTGAGATATGCTTATTTTAATGTGCTTATTTACTTTATTATCATCATATTTGACCTAAAGCCCCCGTTATTAATGGATGATTGGAAATTTCGTAGAAAATATATATATTTTTTTTGGATTTTGTCACAAATAAGAAAATCCAAACACTATTTTCTGAAGTGCTTAATTTATAGCCATAGTAGTATAAGCAGAAAAAATTAGGATTCCTAAACCGCCTTCTTAGACTCGATACCTGACTTGTTAACTTCAGTATGATGCTAATTGATGATATGTGCATCGGTATTTTAACTTTCACGAGAAATTCAAAATGGCCTATAACTTAAATACGTAGGCAATGTGACACTGAACTTCTTAGTTCTGTTCTAGTGAAGTAACACAGACTAGTCGGTTTTTAGAGTGACATATCTAACCTTAGTCGATGTCATGTGATATGCATATGATCCATTATTCTTTGTAGTATTGATTATTCCCCTTTATACTCCAAAAGCTATTGAGTACAGTATATTTTTTTCTTTCATCCATCCATCTTCTATAGTTAATGATAGTATGTTTTGCTGCTCAAGTATTCAGGAGAAAGGGAGCAAATATCTTTTGCTGATGCCACTGAATACTATAGCTTGCAGATTGTCTATTCACTCAACTGATCTGTAACTACATGCATTCATTTTTTATTTTGAGTGTTTGGAGAGTGTTTTATATTTGATGATTGGAGTTTAAAAAGGTTAAGAAGTCACTAAAAGACGATGAAAATCTCACCTAACTACTGCTGGGTGGGAAAAGCAATCATTTTGATCAAATTTTGTAGACTGTATCGTTATAATCTGGCTATACTTGTAGTCATGTCTTGTTGTTTTGAGGGGTTGGACATAACCTGGTTAAATGCATTTGTGTTATGTACTCATTTATAAAATATCTTGCTTCTGCAGTCATAGGTTTAGCATCAAAGGGCGTGTTTATCCTGCGATTCTACCTGTAGAAAACAAGAAAATTACAGGGAGGGTATGTTCGTCATCTATATAATGTACTCTCCGTGATCATATGGTTGTTTCTGAAGTCAATAATCTACCTATATAAAAGCTTATTGGCAATTAATGATAATTTATATAAATCATACATAGCGCTAAATCTCATTATCTAAAAGCAAAAATACAATTGTCATTAATTGTGTTTAAGCAGTTTCTCTATCCCATGAAATTGAAGAATTTTCGTTTTTCAGTTGGCAAATACCTCTTTGTATATATAACTGTAAGAACTTATTTAAGATACTCATTTGGGTCCACAGGATTCTCTTATTTTTCCGTTATTGAATGCTATTTTAGATACCATCTTTTATGATGTTTTTCAATCATTTTGCCGCAGGTCTTACTAGGGATTACGGCCCCAGAATTAGATATTCTGGACAAATTCGAGGATTATGAGTATGAAAAGAAGCTTGTTAATGTTTCTTTGCTGGTACGCACCTGGATCCGTACTTATATACAAAATGATTGCAGAAGACCACTTACATGATCTCTTTGGTTGGTTCTGCAGGATACCTCTGAGGTCTTACAGGCCTACACATATGTTTGGGTGAACAGTGAGGACCCCGATTTGTATGGAGAATGGGATTTCGAGGTAATAATCTTCGTTATCTATGGATGTGAAAAAATGGGTGGGTTCGGCTGATTCACAAACCTTTTTATTCAAAATTTTAATCTGGTAATGAGGGTGTTTGAGATTGCTTGTTTAGCTTATGATTAAGGAGGTAAGTTCTGAGTTTGATAAAAACTGCTTATTTATTTTTATTTTTTTTATGTTATTGTAAAATAAGCACTTGAAAATAAGCACTCTGAAATTCACAGTTCCAAACACCCCTCACATAATCATTGCTCTATAATGATTTAAAATAAGTTTATAAATGTAAATAATAATATAATTTTTTGAATAAATCCTTTATGACTTTCTATACATTTATAGAGTAGGGATCCAGTGAGAAGTAAATTAAAATAAGAAGTGGTGAGAAGTGACCAAAACCACGCATTTGAGATGCAACGACTTGCATTAGATGCATTTCTATTCATATAGATGCAACATTTTGAGTTTCGAAAGTTAATTTGATGTATAGATGGTACAAATTGATTTTCATGATTTCGGCACGTGCAGAGGAACAAAAAACAAGATAAATCATGAAATGCATCTAATATACGTATATGCATTTGATTAAAAGCTAGAAAACACACTATGGTGCGTTATAATGCATCTAAGATTATAGGGATGCATCTAATTTAGGTGAGTGCATCTCGGATTTGCGGTTACAGTTCTTCTTATTCCTTCTTATTTTAAGTAATCTTCTTATTTGATCCTAACTCTACATTTATAATGCACTTTGGCCAACTTTAGACCCATTTGACATGTTTCCTTTTTATCTTACCCATGTAACCCAGTAGAGATTAAACATATCAATAATTCTCGTTTGAGTAAATGGGTCAAAATTTTGACCTCTAGCCTTTTTCAAATTTCCAGATTTTGCATTTGTGCAAAACAACCGAGTGCATATGTGTATATCTGCATATAAGTTACGCTATTACCCCACTGCAAACCTCATTTTCGGATTCTAAAATAATATAATGTTCGTATTTTGGTAGGTGTGGAAAGAGTCAAAAATGAAAGATTTTTTGAATATGACAATGGGGTTTGTGGAAGAACAAGAACAACCTGAATCTAAACCAAGAGTTGCAACTTATGAATCTTACTATAACCAGAATGATGGCAGCAATCTTTCGAGTTAATTGATTCTGCTTATTATTGGGCCGATCTAAATTCTTGAGGATATGACCATATCATTATTCTCGAGTTAAACAAGCCCCAATTATTGGATGGCTCAGCTGTGAAAGAACCTGTCCTGTACAGTCTTAAAAATAAAGCAGGTTTAGTTTGTCTTAAAGTTTCTTGCAGTTCCGTTTACTAGTCGTATTAGTGATCTGTTTCTTGTTACCAACCATATTACCTAAAGTTTACTATTGGGAGTTTGTTACACAATTGGTCTAATATGAATAATTGAATATCCATGTCTAGTAGAGGTCACGGGTTCAAATACGTCATTTGTCTCGGCGTAAAGTAGAGGTCAGGGGTTTAAATTGTGTTCACGTTCCTTTTATCATGGTGTTATGTGATTTATCTACCCGTGTTGGCTGTTTTTTTTTTGAAGGGCTACCTGTGTTATGTGATTTATCTACCCGTGTTGGCTGTGAGACCGGTTGGTAGGGGCTGCTCGAGTGTCGGTTACCTTTTTATCTAAAGTATTAGATCTTGTGACATATGAGAGTAAAATGTCTTTATATCCTCATAATGATACTATAAAACAGTATGACAAAACTATTGTTTGGTGTCACAAAAGAGATGTATGTTTATATAACCTAAAAAAGAATGCATATATGCTTAGATTTGTAACGCCAACCCAATGCTTGAATGAGATAATATAGAGACAAAAATAGTCACAAGAGTTTTGGTTTACACAAACATACATGTAACATGGCCACCAAACATCACTGATAAGCAGGCAAAGACACCTGTGAAAATTGCAAACGTCAGAAAACTTCAATATCACAAAATCTTATTTTTTAGCAAAGCAATAACTTTTTTCCCCCTTCTTCTAGCGTTGCGGTGGTAGCAAAGAGGTAGACGACATTGATAGTGCGCAGAATTATGATTTTTTTGGGCGCAAAGTGGATACTTGTAAAAGTGTATAACCTTGTTATGGTGGGATTCAAGGGAGTCGCGCCACTTGTAGGGGCAAAGGGCGTTTGCCCCTGCAATGATATGCATTGTAGCTTGTTTTTCCCCACCAACTCCTTTCCATACCAATTGAACTTGTTTCTTTTGATGACAGGCTTGATCGGTCTAGAAAATACACTGTAACACACAAAACTATGCGTTTTACTCTCATTTTCGCGTGTAAAAACTTTGAGTTTTTGTTTAGTTATCCAACTATAAAATTTGTTTAGCTCAACTATTTCCAGGGGTCAGGAATATTATCTAAAAATAAGTATAACCCCATGATATAAAATTACAGGTCCAAATTTCAAGTTCAGTCACTTCAACGTCCCCACCTGAAGTGTTTGCCAAAAATATACCAACAGATCACAATTCACACATTACCTAATATAGCCAATTTATACAAGTTCATAGTTATCAAATACTCTTATCTCTCTCTCACACACACACACAAACACAAAATGGAGCAAGAACCCATTGCTCTTATTGTTGGAGTCACTGGCATGGTTGGTGTTGCCTTAGCCGAGGCCTTAAAGAATCCAACCGTGCTAGGCGGTCCATGGCAAGTCTACGGCGTGTCACGACATCCATTACCATCTTGGTTCCCATCTTCATACCTTGACAAACACATTATATTAGACACCTTAAACAAAGAAAACACACACAAAACATTAGCACCACTTTCATCATGTATCACACATGTCTTTTGGTTAGCTATAAGTGTTAATGAAAGTGAAGAACTAAACATATCTTATAACTCAACTATGCTTTCCAATGTCCTTGACACATTAACTAGTGGTTCACCAAACTCAAAACTTAAGCATGTGACATTGCAAACAGGGACACAACAATATATGGGGCCGATTCATGATCTAGCTCTTTCGGTTCAACTCGTTCCTCATGAGGCACCCTTTAGAGAGGATTATCCTAGGTTAAATTTTCCAAATTTTTACCATGCTTTGGAAGACATTGTAGCTTCATACCCTAAGTATTTTACCTATTCCATACACCGTGCTTCTATAATCATAGGAGCATCATCAAGAAGTTACTATAATTCACTTCTCTCGCTCTCAATTTATGCATTGATCTGCAAATACGAAAACTATCCGTTTAGGTATGTAATTAAATACAGTTGTCTTAGAATTTATATTTTTTACTATGAATCTTTGCTTAAGTTATATTTGTGTGTAAGTATTTTTATGTTCAAGTCCGACAGATGAACAAAAATGTAGAATAGATGGATGTACAAGTTTCTTGTTAAAAAAAACAAAGTGTACCAAGATATTGTTAGACCAAAGGCCTGTTGGTACGCGCTTGTGTTTTTATATACATGTATCTATAAATCATAGCTGTCACATATGTTTCAGGTATCCTGGTAATAAGTTTAGTTGGGAGCACTTTTGGGATATGTCTGATGCTAGACTGCTAGCTGAGCAACAAATATGGGCATCGGTGACAAACAAGGCTAAGAATCAAGCTTTTAATTGCACTAATGGTGATGTGTTTACATGGAAAATGCTATGGAGAGTGCTTTGTGATGTGTTTGATGTTGAGTTTGTGCCATTCGATGAGAATGAGAAGTTCCACTTTGTGAATTTCATGAAGGATAAAGGACAAGTTTGGGACAAAATTGTGGAAGAAAATGGATTGTACAAGACCAAAATGGAAGAGGTAACATGCTTTCCTGCGGTTGATGTGGTTTTGAAACTCGAGATTCAGCACGTTTGTAGCATGAACAAGAGTCGCGAATTTGGATTTCATGGGTATGCAAATACACTTGCTAGCATAGAGCCATGGGTTGAAAGATTGAGACAAATGAAAATACTTCCAAAATGATTGTCTTAGTTTCTGTGTAATGACTTGAATATGTTATAAAGTTGTGTTATACACAACACACAAGTTCATGTTGTCTGTACTGACGCTTAGACTCTCATAAAAAAAAAGAATTTATTTGGGTAAAAGATAGATATATTGACTTGGAGATCATGAAGATCCCATGGAGTTGCACTTGATTTGGTTACAAATATAAACCAACTTTGAACTTGAAACTTACCAACTAGAAATTCAATTCATGATACCTATTAGTCTTGCTAACTTGAATAATTGGACATTGAAACCTTGGAAATGTACCACTTAAATGGAACTTGAACCATGACTTGAGACTAGGGGTGTCAAAGACTCGAGCTCATTTGATCAAAGCTTTTTTGAGCCCGGAGTTCGAGCTCAGAAAATGAGCTCGAGATGTTAATCAAGTCGAGCTCGAGCTTATTTAGGTTCGACTTGAGTTATTGTCGGGCTTTTCGAGCTTTCAAATGATATAGTTCGAATTGCAGCTTATTTTAGTAACACTATATTTAATTGTCCGACATTGTGCATGAAATATCATGTATCCATCGATTTAGATATTAGATCGACTAATCATTCTCAAAAGTTAAATGTTCAAGAAATGGTCAATAAGTATAGAAGAGATCCTATATGTCATAGATGTTCAATACTATCAGCTAATAGACCTCACTTTAACACGCAGGCAAAACCAAACGCAGAAAAACAAATGTGAGATAGATATCAACCTCGACACAAACCATACTAGATACGAGTAACAGCCATTGGAGTTTCAAGTGAAACTTGAACTATAAAACAAACTGTGTAACCAGGAGTACAAAAGTACATTAACAGGAAGTGATTACTACTAGATCAGTTCAACTGCATTCAAGACTGGTCTTGTTGAATCAAATACGGGCAATCAACAAATCTAGATGCTCATTGGCTCTGAAGCGTTGAGAATGTCCAGCAATGAATCATGTGCCTCAACTTCGTCATGCCACAGTGGAAGCTTATCACCAGGGTAGAAGTTCCTTGTAACCCCCTCAGAGTTTATCTACATAGCAATATGCAAAAGTGTTAATCAGATATCAAGACAGCTTCGACAAAATGTAGTTGTGATTTATCTTTATGGCTTCATGGATGGAAGTATGGAACCAAAATCATTTTGATTCTGCTACGAGGTTGCATGATGGGCCGGTCAGGCGGTTTTAAGACCGGCCTGTCAACACTTTATTCAATCATTTAATTTGATTTAATATATAGTTCATGTCATAGGAGAGACTGTAAAAACCATATGGCTAAAGTAATAATCTAAAAGCGATTCAGAAGTTTTCAACCAAAACAGATTTTCAACCCATTCGACAGGCTTTTCTCTTTGGTTAAATCTTGAAATTTTACCCGTTGGTGATAAGATAAATCAGCCCAAATTCAAGTGAACAGGTCAAAATTTCCACCACTAATTTTACCCGTTGGTGATAAGATATGAGGTCACAAGGTAAATCTAAAGAAACTTACAATGACAGTGCGGACAACTCCTCCACTAGCACCATCTCGAGCAATGGCAAGTGAAACAGCCTTGACGACCAATTCCTGCACCAAACAGACAACAGTTATAACTTAAGCCTTGGAACATAAATAGTGATGCAATTGGTTTCAAATGTACAGACATGTGGTGATGCAATATAAGGTGGACGTTACCTCAGCTTCTTCCTTGGTCATGTTATCCTTCCATGCTTGATCAAAGAACCCGTATAAATAACTGGATCCAGACCCTGCACAATGTTAACCATTAAGCTAAATCCAACCTTGTGAAGTCAAAACCTCACCACGAGCTATAAATGAAATTTCTTAGCGTGAACATAGGCTATAGACTTAGCAAACATGGTCGTGTTTTAATACCATTTATTCACTGCTAATAAATAAATAGTAAATGTGATAGATATGATTACCAAAACCATGCTATTACAAGAGTAAATCTATTTTCTTTTTTAGAATATAATGAAATATAAGTCTGCAAGTACTAAATATACATTGTGTGACTTTCAACCCATTTGAGATGTTTCTCTAATTACGTACTAAATTTTGTAATTTGACCCAATTGAGTTGGGGATAATCCATAACCCAAATCGACCTATTTAAAAGTGTATGGGGCTATGGGTCCAAATTGACACCTTCAATATATAAGTTTCCTTTCTCTTCCTTTTACTTACAAGATATACATCCTTGGCAAATTATGATCAGCATATGTGATATTAACTTAGATCTTATCGATATTTGTGAACCCTAAACCTGTGAGTAAAACTTGCTTTTGCCCAAAATAATGGTCAAAAAATACAATAGCCAATAAAAATGTCAAAAAGTTGCACGTAAAGGTATGCTAGAAAGAAAATGCAAAACAAACCTCCAATAGCGAATGGTTGCTCAATAATTGTTCCACCAAGAGGAATGCCATAAATTTTTCCTCCTTCGTATTTGTCCCATCCACCAACAATTATGCCGGTTTGCAACATATTCTGTAAGAATTTATGAAACAAAAAAACATGCTCAAAAGAAGCCAGCAGCCAAAAACCGCGCAAAATACAGAAAACAAATAACAATTTAATAATTATATGAAAAATACAGACCTTGTTGCTGTAAGATAAAAGTCTAACAAGGTTCGCAGCAACTTTCACAGTAGCGGGTTGACCAAGCTGAATCCTGATGAAAATTGCAGGTCAATTATTAATTAGGATGAAGTCAACTTTTAAAACCTCATGCCACTATCATACAAACAAACAGATCAATGGGTTCTGTATACCGGGTACAAAAGTTACTAATGAAACAAAATTAGGCTCTGATTACACATATGCCACAAAACATAAAAACGACCACAACAGGTAATAAGATTTATAATGACCACAAAACTATCATGCTAAAATTCCTAAGCCTTTGGTTTATACTGTTAACCTAATTACCAAATCCAGGTGGCTATATCTTAATAAAAATAATTCAATATGTTTAAGAAGAAAAAAAAAAGGTCATACAATGTCAGATATCAAGAACCCGGAAACATCATATGAAGGTTATTCTCCAGTGTGAATCTTAGCATCTGAAATATGGAGTGTGGACATGTTATCTACATACGTTTCTAGAGCTAAATCTATGTTAATGAGACAGAAGATAGGATACAAAAATTTGGTGATGTTTTACTAGTGGTTTCCAATTTTCCCAGGTTTATTTCCTGGGCATCCAATCAGGTATAAGTGTAACAGTTATCAAGATAGGTTGCCTTTTATCTATCATACTCCATATGATAGAGAGCTTTTAGCTGTTTGTTTCTTTAAAAGGGATTAAGTTAAAGATATATGAACTACGGGCTGAAGTTTAGGAAGATTAAGATCTAAGTTTCCATGGGCTTTCAGTTGGTTCTTATATGCATAATTTGAGAAAGTCCAACCACCACAGTATCTATAGGATGAATATGCGAATTCCACTGTGCATACGAAGATACGGCCATCTAGCACAGTAAACATACAGCTCCTAAATCTTAGCAATCTACATGTAACGAAAAGCAATTAACAATAAACTCACGTGTGCTGATGAAGGAAGTATCTGACGTAATCCGAGACAATTTGAGAATCTGCAGCCTGAAAAACCAGAAACAAGACAGCTGTTAGCATTGTGTATGTTGCCAGAAAAGATTTAGCTTTTGCCCAACTCTTGTCACCCCATGATAGATGGTATTAAAATGTGGAAATGCGGATATACAAAATAGACTTTGTAATGGCACTAGTTAATAAAAAAACTAACAAATATCTGAACACGGTCAATGTTTACAAGAAGAGAGCAGTAAAGGAACACTTGACTTCATCAAAATGCTTAAGGGGTCTGTTATAGATAGAAATGCACATAAAGAGTTTACTCATGTCCATAAACCCTAGGGGCTAACCTATTTGTGTTTGTTTCTTGGACTTCCTCAACTAACTAGTGATGAAAAAAAATGCGGCTATTTAAGTATATAACATTATTATAACTAGGTTATCATTATGCACCAATGCAGTTAAGAATTCAGATAGTACCATACTTCTACACATAAGCCACACATCAACCATGTAACAGATACCAACAAACCAGCAATGCTCCATTATCTTATAGTTAATTCCTCAAAACATGCAACATTTTCACCTCTTTATCATTGTAAACAACATACCTTGTTTTATCATAAAGGAAGCTTAACTCCAGGTAAAATGGGTGTATATATTTGTGGGTTTAAAATTTCAAGCTTTTTTTTATCATAAAATTATGCAATCTGCTCAGGTTATAATATAAATGGTTAATGCGATGCTTATAAGTATTGGGAGTTTATACAAAATACTAGAAGCCCTGTAGTTTATACAAAATACGTTATTCTAAGATGCTTGTGACTCACATTGAAGCCCAGCAATCACTCACATTGAAGCCCAGTAATCGCATCAGCCAAGCCTTATAATCCTAGGGCGACGGGTGTAAGCTTACACCCATGCTATTAAAATTAGTATTGCTCAACTTACTTTGATCATTGCGGTCTTGAGTAGCTTCAGTTAGCAACTTATTATTTTCTTTATGTAGGCTTATTCCACAAATTAGCAATTACTATGAGGCTATGAGCTCTGTGTAGAACAACTAATCTAGCTATACCATGTGAAGTTAAGGCTGATCACATTTTTATGTAGAGAAATGAACAGCTAAAAGTTTCACGTAATCATTGCTTAGAAGGTTGCGTAAGTACTAAATGTGCATATTTCACTCTAAAGTGATATCATTTTTCTGAGCAGGTTACACTCAGCTGGACATTTATTGGATTTTCTTAGATTGTGCAAGTCCTAATGACTTGACCCATGGCCAGAAATCCTAAGGGCTAACCTATTTGTGTTCTTTTGGGTTTCATGTCTTTATAATATTTTTTCCGATTATCTAACTTTTTTTTAGCAGATTAGCAGTTTGTAGTGTTTGGATCATCCAAACAACTTCTTCTAATCTTCTTAGTTGGGCCAAAATGAGCAGTTTTCAATTAGTGGGTTAGGACATGCTTATTTTATTGGTTTTTGTTTAAGCTAATTTTCTCGGCTCAAGACCTTACTAAACTTTTAAAAAGCTAAGAAAATCATTTTTTTTTTTTTTTTTGCTTATGAGCTTATCTACTTGAATAAACCATTAGCTCACGTTGGTAAGATGATAAGCCCTAATAATTGAGCTTATTAGCTTTTCAACAGTTCAATAAGCCCAAAAGCCGGAAAAATAAGCTTAAACAAACACCCCCTTCAAAGTGCTAATTTCAGATAAAATAAAATTACAAATTAACTTATCACATCTAGCCTAAACGGCAAAACCCATTACAAATGAATTAGACCGAAAATGTTATATTTTTGGAGCTATTCTTACATTCTTACACAAATTAAGCAAAGCCAAACACTATCTCCTGAACTGCTTATACTTAGCAGAGAAATAAGCAATCCCAAACACCCTAAAGTCACTACTTCCTGCAATTATACCCCTAACCCAATACACAACCATTATAAAATAATCAAATTTTAAACAAAATAAATCACTTACCGATCCAGAACGACAGATATAAACATTATCCGTCAACTGAGTAATCTTATCCGAAGCTCGATTCGCCACATACAATCCTACAAACCACAAAAACCAATACTTAATCAACACCCACAAAAACCACAAAATCACAAAAAACCAACACATTAAAACCCTAAAAATCATTACTTTAATCCATCAAAAACACACCCACATAAATAATAACATAAACTAATCAATACCCACTTATTAAAATAATCTAAATTACATAAAAACCAAAAAAACTGCAGAAAAAAACACATCGAAACCCTAAAAACCAAACCTTTAATCCATAAAAACACACACCCACATAACCAAACCACCTTAATTCCAAAAACTAACCAATACCCACTTAATAAAATCACCTTAATTGCATAAAAAACCAAAATTCATAAAAAAGCCCCAAATTTTATTTTTTTCATACCAGTACTGGTTCTTGAATCAGCACCGAGAATGACACCACCGTTGTATGTGACACCGATGATTGTTGTTCCCATTGAGTGTGGGGAGTTGATGTCAGCAGTTGCGTCATGATCCATTGTGGTTTGATTCGTTTTGAAATTAATTCGACCTAATTTTGTGTGTTGTGTTTTGATTTTTGAAGAGTGAGTGATTGTATTGTATGTATCCTGGCTTTGGGAACAAGTTAGTGTTTTATTTAGTTGGTACGAGTTTAGTCCTTGTATTTGGTGTAGTTTGCATAACGGACACTTAATTTTCTAGTGGACTTTTTGTCGAGGTCTTCCCGAAACAGTTTCCTTACGTCTACATTCCACCTCCTCATACCATAGCAAGATTGCGTATGTTGTGGTTGTAAGAATCGATTATCAAATAGCCTAACTGTTTAAACATTTGCTCGTCTCAACATATGTGGTGTAATTGTATAGTATAAATCCCGTATGTATAGACNAAATTTTGAGGGGGCCGGGACCCTCCCCTGCCCCTACATAGTTCCGTCCATGCGTATGTGTACCCGTTAAAGTTGATAAGTGATAACACCAATGTTATAAATAGTGTCAGGTGGTGCGGCATGACCAAGCCTCACGCCTTAGCGGTCAAGACGAAGCTTTTGCGTTTATAAGGTATGGCATAATGCGGCACAAAATATGAAAAAATTTATTTATATCATATTTCATATATATTGAGTTTACAAAAAGACGTGACATAAGGCGACATAAGACGTGATGTGGCGGCATTACCAAGCCTCACACTTTTGCGAGACCTTTACGCGCTTTTTAGAACCATGGATAACAATAACACGTTGTTAAAGATTTATGCATTGAATGCATGCTTTGTTTGGAACGACTTAATAGCCCGCTATTGAAAGTGTCGGGGCATAGTAAAAAGCGCAACCATTTTGTGTACTTTCTTTTTCTTTGATGAGCAATGAACCAAATATATTGTATGACATTAAAGTTTTACGAACTGTCAAAATCCATAAACTGTTATTTTAGAAGATACTTGAAAGAGCTTCTAAAATTAGCTAAAGAACTTTCAAAATGACTGATTACGTTATTACCATTTAAATATTTGCATTTTCATTGATAAGCTTCAACTTTAAATAATTTTTCTAAATTCTCTTACAAGTTTTTTCTCATGTAAGCTTACCTGCTCTGGCAACCAACTAATTAGTTAATTATGATTTAGGTGAATTTCAAGTTTTGAACCCACTAATTAGTTAATTAGTTTAACTAATTTTGTTTTAAAAAAACCTTCATTGAGAGCCCAATAGACATGAAACTCACTCAAGTTGGTGAAAGAAGGCCCAACCCAAAATTTGTTATGAAACTCACTCTTTGCAAACATGACGTTGGGGCGTTGGGCAACATGACTTTATTTCGTCATATTATGTAATATTCAATTTCTTATTCGTGATTCTGATATGTTACAATGATAACTTTCTTATAATAATTTTCAAAAAGTAAAACACAAAAAGAATACTCTAATGGCTCCATATTAATGGGATTAAAACCACCTTACATAAAAGTTATGGATTTATCTCCTTGGACGCTTTCTTTAGCTAGATCCATGATCCATCCCATGAAACATGCACCACGACTTTTAAGATAATCAACAATCAAATTTCATATGTAGAAAGAAAGTTGAGCATATACCATGCTTTAAATAATTCCATATTAAGATAAGCTACATGAATGAGGGGCAAGGGGATTGATCGAGAAAGATCTCTTGTTCTTATTATAAGATCGTGATTGGATCCGCATATGTTTGGTAAAGAGAAGAATCAAGAATGTAATATATTCCAAGTTTCCAACATATAAAAGATTTCTTTTGAAATTTAGGAGTAAGCTAATATATTTGTTTACTTAATATATCGGCCTTCCCAGAAAAAATGGTTTTTAGTAGGGGTGAGCAAACAGAACCGAAAAAACCGAAACCAAACCGAAAACCAAAAAAATTGACCGAAACTAAAAACCGATGATTCGGTATTTAATTTTTCAAAAACCGAAATATACGGTTCGGTTTTGGTTTTCGTCTAAAAACTGAACCGTAAAAACCGAACCGTAAAAACCAAACTGAACCGATTTTATTATATAATCAATATAATATGAATAAATAACTAAATAAATCAAATTTATAAATTCATATTCATTTGTTGGTAGATTTATAATATATTTATCTTAACGTTTATGTTTATATGCGTGTTTATCGTGTCGTGTGTTTACTTGAGAATATATCAATAAATATATAACGATAATCATACTATGTGTATGTTCACTTGCATGTGCGTATCTTATCTATATGTGTGTAATTATAGAATTATCCAATAAACATTATTATGCTTACATTGACAAAAAAAAGTAAATAAGAATAACCATGTAAAACAAGTTTGTTGGTATAAATTTGCCAACCCAAATATAAACGGTTAGAAACCGAAAAAACCGAAAAACCGAACCAAAACCGATGATAAACCGAAAAAACCAAACCGCCAAAAACCGAATGGTTTCGATTTTGGTTTCTATAAAAACCGAACCGTGCACACCTCTATTTTTAGGCTGAATCGGTGGTCCAATAGCGAAAGTGGTTGTTCATATTGAAAACGTGAGATCATTTTATGTAAATAAAAAAAGAAATAAATTAACTAAACTAAGTGCATGAATGTTGACTTTAGATTTTTAGTCTACAAGATTTAGCTAGTTTTAAGATAGTTTGTACGTTTCAATGAAATTAAAACCTTACTCCTTCCGTCCCTAAATAAATGTCCACTATTGACTTTTTAAGTCTCTCATTTTTAACTTTGACCTTAAATTATTTCATTTGTGTTATGTAATAATTGATGTGAAATATATGAATGGATTGAGTTTTGAATGTATTTTTCATTGGTATACTTTCTATTAAGTATTACATAACACAAATGAAATAATTTAAGGTCAAAATTAAAAGGGGAAGATTTAAAAAGTACATTTATTTAGAGACGGAGGGAGTATTATTTTTCACATTATTAAAATTTGAACTCCTAATAGCTAGTTATATGTTGTTCTTTTACTTTGCTTTCATTTTTGTTTTCTACATTCATTTTGATGATGAAAACCATCAAAATATAGGGTTTTGGGAGTTGGCATTCGGAGACAGATTGGGTGATTATTGCATTTCCATATAAGTAACAATATGTTACTTATATGAGGTTGTTCAAAACGTGATTTTGGAAAAAAAAAATAATAATAATAATAAAAAAATTCAACCCCACTCTAGAAATAAGCAATTCTTCACAAATAGATCATTCATCATGAGATTACCAAATTACTCCCAAATCATATGTCATCTTCTTCCTCGCAAGTCTCAATTGCAACATTTCTTTATATGGGACGTATTGATTATTCTCTGTGTGTTGACGCAACTGATTGTTGGCAATAATTCAAAATTAAATGGTTTAAAATTACAAAACTTCAAGTTTTCGATAAATAAATTTTGGTGACAATGGTTGTGTTGGTGATGAAGGCGATGACCTAGTTTGGTTTTTTCATCCCCGTGTTATAGCAGTATTTTTTGTCTTACAGGGATAAACGTATTATTTATTTTGAAAAAGTAATTCCAAACACTCGTAAGTAGTTATCTTTTACATATATTGTTATTGCAATGTCGTCTAAATATGTACTCGGGGCACATGTTAGATATGGCAAGTATTATGTAAAATTTGTCAAGCCCATATACTCATATGCTACTGCATTGTTCGTCTCAAAGTAATTGTTTACTAGTAAAATAAAATGTACTAAATCAAAGAAAAAAAATGCAATTACGTGCATTAATAGAAATATTATCTCCATACTTATGACAATATTTTTATGCATTAAAGCATAAAAGTAGATAATTATTGAGTCACATCGAAATATAAAACAAAAAAAAAATAACTTTGCATAGATAAAACTTAGTTTGCATTATTTTACATATCCTAGCACTTTTCACTTTAGTAAGAAATATTATCTAACCATAATTATTTGTTTTTCCACACTTTTCTACAGATATATGAAATTAATATTAAAAACTAAAGAATTTTTTTCTTTAACTAAACACCTTTGTGTTTAATAAATATTTTACGCATGAAAAATAGTTGAATTAGAGTTAAAACTTTTTGGGCTAACTAATTAGTCTCAAACCCAATAGCCCAAACGGCTCATGTAGATCATATAGTACGGAGTATTATAGTTATAGAGACTTAT
Source organism: Artemisia annua (assembly GCA_014162995.1). Lineage (NCBI taxonomy): Eukaryota > Viridiplantae > Streptophyta > Magnoliopsida > Asterales > Asteraceae > Artemisia > Artemisia annua. The sequence goes on from LBNU01015337.1 coordinate 89,083, forward strand.
AGTTATTGGAATTGCGGCAAAAACTATGTTCAAAATCCCGTCGGTAGATATGGCTTATTGGTTATTTAGGTTTCCGACTTGATATTTCCAGTTGAAAAATCTCAGAGCGACTGTTTTTTTGGATAGCCGGAGTCGGTAGACATGTTGCTTAAGTACGTTTGTCATTAGTACCACATGGTTTTTGATACGTTATGCATAAACGTATAATGGAGTAGTTGAAACTTGAACATATTTTGGACGAAGTTATTGGCTTGATTTTTTGATCATTCACAAATGGCGTGCTTCGTTGGGATTTAGATATTTCTTTTGTCAAGTTATATATGAAAGTTTTTATGTGTTGCATAAAAAATTCATACACTTTTGAACGTTCTTGCAAATGTCAATAATCAAACTTATTGAGTGACTCAAATGAAAGCACGACTCGTTTAGATATTTCTTTTGTCAAGTTATTATTATTTTTTATTTTATTATTTATTATTTTTTTAAACACTCATGGCCAAGTTGTATTTGTTAGGTATTTCTTTTGTCAAGTTATTATTATTTTTTATTTTATTATTTATTATTTTTTTAAACACTCATGGCCAAGTTGTATTTGTTAGGTATGGTGTATGCATTTACATTCACATTCATTGAGTTTAGCCTTCATATATTTATCATATATGTTTTACGGTAAAAGTTATTTCGCAAACTAGTTTTTTGTTACAAACTGAGGGACAAATCCCCACCATCCATCTAATTTGATTTAATGGTGGGGATTAACCTAAGATTTAATAGGGCAACCTAAGTCCATGTCTTTTTCTTTTTCTTATTTATTCATTTTTTTTTTTTTTTTTTTTTTTTTTTTTTTTTTTTTTTTTTTTTTTTGTCGTCTTTTTTTTCCCTATTCACGTTCTTCCTTTTTTTTCTTTTTATTTGTCCTTCTTTCAACTAGTTATAATGCCCGCGCACGCGCGAGTTTTTTTTTTAATTTTTTGAAATAATTATTTAAAATTTTTAATTCTATTGTTAATTGCATCTTATCTATATTTTTTATTTATTTATCTTCTACTTGTGTTGTGGATAAATATAAAATGTTACCTAATAAGAAAATAATCTTTTTTTTAAATATCTTATCTATATTTTTTGTATTTATCTTCTACTTGTGTTATGGATAAATATAAAATGTTACTTAATAAGAAAATAATCTTTTTTTTTAAATAAAATTATTACTAAATAAGGTATGGTTCCAATTTTTTTGAAATGAAAAATTCCCAATAGGGGTTTTGTTTTATTATATAAAAGATTCATGTCATTTTTTCTTTTACTATTCACGCTTTTTCCTATTTTCCTTTTTTTTTTTTCTTTTTTTTCACACTTTTTTTTCTCCTTTCTAATAAACCTTTTTTTTAATTAAATTTTTTAAAATAAAAATCACATTTTTTTTAAAATTCACGTGTATTTTTTTTTTCTTTTCTAAATTAACGTTTTTTTTCACTTTCTTACGTTTTCATTCGTTTTCATCTGTTTTCATTCGTTTTCATCCGTTTTCGTCTGTTTTTGTCCGTTTTCGTACGTTTTCGTCTGTTTTATTAAGTTTTCGTTCATTTTTAGACGTTTTCTGACGTTTTTTGTCCGTTTTCAAACGTTTTCGGCGGTTTTGTATGTTTTGTTGTTCATTTTCGTCATTTTTTTTACGTTTTCGTATGTTTTCAGACGTTTTCATCTGCTTTCGTCCATTTTCGTTCGTTTACGTACGTTTTCATCCATTTTTATACATTTTTGTCCGTTTTCAGTCGTTTTCCTCCGCTTTCATACGTTTTCGGCAGTTTTATACGTTTTTGTTCGTTTTCATACGTTTTCGTCTGTTTTCATACGTATTCATCCGGTTTTTTTACGTTTTTGTCTGTTTTAAGACGTTTTCGTCCGTTTTTATACGTTTTCGTCTGGTTTTATACGTTTTCGTATGTTTTTGTCTGTTTTAATACGTTAATATACGTTTTTGTCCGTTTTCATACGTTTTCTTTCGTTTTTATACAATTTTGTCCATTTTTGACGTTTTTGTCAGTTTTCATACGTTTTCGGCAAATTATACACGTTTTCATACATTCGTTTTCATCTGTTTTCTTTCGTTTCCGTCCATTTTTTATATTTTTTTTGTCCGTTTTCAGACGTGTTTTTACGCTTTCATACGTATTCGTTCGTTTTCATCTATTTTCATACGTTTTTAAATATCACAATTGATATTCTTAATATAACAAGTAATATTTAGAATATCACAGAATATCACTTGTGTTATTATGAATATCAATTCTGATATTCAGAAACGTATGAAAACGGAAGAAAACGTATGAAAATGAACGAAAATGAATAAAAACATATGAATACGGACAAAAACGTTTGAAAGTGAAAAAAACGTGAATTAAAAAAACTTGTGATATTCAGAATATCACTTGTGATTTTCATAATATCACTTGTGATTTTCAGAATATCACTTGTGATTTTCATGTTACAAAACATTTGTTGAAATTCACTTGTGATATACAGAATATCACTTGCGATATCCAGAATATCACTTGCNCATACCACTATAAAATAAAGAAAACACACACATGTCATCTTTAAAAGTGTGAAATCACAAATACGCTCTCAAATTTTACCAGTTATCACCACCTACTTCCACCGCCTACCATCACCTATTTCCACCGCCGACCACCACCTATTTCCACCGCCGACCAGCACCTACTTCCACCGCTGACCACCACCGTATCCATCACCTATCACCACCATAAAAATACCACCGCTAATCACAATCATCATAATCAAAAAGGAAAAAATCTCACAATTAACAGTTATAACTAAACAAATCATCCAACCCAAAACACGAAGAAGATGAAAAATACAAAATTACTAAACAGAGATACATTGTAAGTGTGAATTTTAGTTTTTTTTATTAATGAATACTTTTTATTCATTTATTCCTGGCAAATTATTTTTAGTGTTTATAATATTTTAGTAATTAGTTATCTGGATGAATAATTTAGATGATTTTGTAAAGGTTGATGAAGAATATGAAGATATAGATCCAAATAAGATTGTAATTTGTCGTTGTTTTTTATTGCACACCAAGTGTTTGATGAAATGTGTAGTTTTTTTCACATGTGAAGAATTTCTTCACATGTGAAAATATACGTCTAGTAGCTTTTCAAGATGTGTGAAGAATTTCTTCACTTGTGAAAATATACGTCTAGTAGCTTTTTAAGATGTGTGAAGAATTTCTTCACTTGTGAAAATATACGTCTAACATTCTTTTTGGTGTCTTATACTTTAGTGTCATTGGATACACTTTGCTGCTCACGTTGATCAAGTTTAAGACGCTTGTGATGCGTGGAGACCTAGAACGAGCTAGTGCTATATTGCCTTCAATTCCAAAGGACCGCCATAATAGGTATAGTTCATATACGATATTATCTTATTCTGTATTTTTATGTAAGAGGTTGATCTTAGTTGATTTTTTAGTACTTCTTTGTCATCTTAATCTGATGTATGACTTCTTTGATAGTGTTGCTCTCTTTTTGGAATCACGAGGAATGATTGAGGAGGCCTTAGAAGTTGCTACAGATCCCGATTATAGATTTGATCTTGCCATCCAGCTTGGTAAACTAGAGATTGCAAAGGCAATTGCACAAACCTTGAATAAGCAAGACACATTAACTATTTTTTACTGCTCAAAGAGAGAATCTAAGCAACCCTTCTTATGAATCATGTTTTTGGATATATAGGATATTGCCCTAGTAGCACAAAGCGAGTCTAAGTGGAAACAGCTGGGTGAATTAGCTATGTCTAATGGACTGGTATGTTTGGTTTTTACTCTTTTATAGATGAAATTGAGGATCTTACAACTCTTTTATATAACCACTGATGATGATATTAATACGTTGCAGTTGGACATGGCTGAAGATTGCTTGAAGCATGCAAACGATTTAACTGGTCTACTGCTGCTTTATTCTTCTTTGGGAGATGCTGAAGGGATAATAAAGCTTGCATCTCTTGCAAAAGAGAATGGAAAAAACAATGTTGCTTTTGCTTGTCTGTTTATGCTCGGTAAATTGGAAGATTGTCTGCAGTTGCTGGTTGACAGGTTAGTCTGAATTTTATACATCAATCCAACTTGAAATTGAAGTTGGGCATGATATGCAATTTCTCTTTTTCTGTCTCAGCAATCGGATACCTGCGGCTGCTCTGATGGCACGGTCTTATCTTCCAAACAAGGTTTCAGAAATTGTTGCGCTTTGGAGAAAAGACCTTAACAAGGTTAATTCTTTACTACTCTTTTTGTGTTTAATTACTGGTGCTTTGCATATAAATCTAACCCAAGTTAGATGGTACACATGACATGTCTCTCAAACATCCTTCTTTTTGGCTAAAAATCACTATTTTTCTTTGGGTGGTTGGAGTTTGTAGTTTATCACATTTCTTAAGTTCGTGTTCCACTTGGAAATATAGTTTACAAGTGGAAAACATCAAATTTCTGAAAAGGATTTTATACTCGAAAATATTATTGTAGGGTTCAGTACACTCAGCTACTTTTTTTTTCTATGGTCAGCTAAGGTGTCCAAAAGCCTAAAAGGTCTGCATCTTAAAATTTGCTTTAGCACTTGTATATTGCCAGAGTATGTGCATGATAGAGTATGAAATTCTGTAACTGGGCTGATGTGTTTGAAATGCAGGTTAACCAAAAAGCAGCAGAATCTTTAGTTGATACTGAAGAGTACTCAAATATGTTTGAGGACTGGCAAATTTCACTTGAAGTGGAAGCAAGAGCTGCAGAGACCAGGTTCTCTTGCTTATCTATGTCTCAATACTCTTCTCTTTTCCTATTGATGTCGTGGCTTTTGAACTTGAGTGCAGTTCTGAAGACTTTTGAAATTGNAATATGTGTGCTTTTTGCATCAACTTAGTCAGAGACAAAAATCCGTTAGATGTCCTCTCCTTCTGCTGTCAAGGGTAGGGGAAGGAAATTAACTTAAAGATAGATAGGAGTGACTGTGCAGTACTTTGAGCTTGTTGTATGCAAGGCCATTGGTTCGTCAATGTTTGTGGAGAAGCGGGACTATAATTTGTTTAGTAGCGTAAAGAAATATGTTGGAATGTGATGAGCTTTTGATGATGGCACCTATTTGGCACGTATTCCAATAACTATACAGTTGCGAAAATCATTTTCTATAATCTTTAGATGCTGAATTCACTATGTTGGGAAGTGTTCCGGAAACAAATATGCTAGCCTAATCAAGTTATCCTTCTTAGGTGTCAAAATGTTAGCACCATATAGAAAAACAAAACAGAGACATGGCGCTGAGACTGTCTTATATAACCTGAGAGGAGTAGAAACAATATAGTGCTAAAACTCTTAGCTGTGTGGAGCCTAGGAATATCTCATGGTTTCTAAAGTTTGATAGTATGTCACCCTTTAATTTTGTTCTAGATCTAAATATGATCATTAGTTGATTTTTAAGGTTATGTTTCTCTATCTTTCAGGAGTTGCTTCTTTTGGAGGTGGACGTGAATGCTCTAGAGGAGATGTATCCTCAAGGAGAAAAGGTAATAAACATGTAACCGTAGTTTTTTTCGAACTTGAAATGACCTTTTGCTTATTATATTCATTTTTTACAGGTCATTGCAAAGCCTGGCAGTGTAGAAACATACACAAAGTTTGAGGAGGAAATTTATGTTCTCACAGAGGATGAAGATGGTCGTACTACAGCCTTCATCTCAAACTACAGACCTCAGTTTTATTTGAGGACGGCTGATGTCACTAGGAAAGTAGATTTGCTTGAAATCGTAAAGATGGTTATGCGTGGAGACAGTGACATAGCTGCTTTTGAACTTACTACACCTGTTGTTCTTGAACCAGGTATGCGACACACATAATACTCTAATTATCATGCACTTTGTTGAGGTTGTAGCTTTGACATAGTTACCTAAATATGGTTGATTCGGGTTATTTCTTAGTTGTAACTTATATAACTGGTGTAGCTAAAAAGTTTTAACAAAAAAAGGAAGCAGGTTGAAAGACATCATAACTGTTTTCAAAAACATCAAAACCTCCCAAACAGCTTTTATCATAAAAGAATTTAGATTGTTATTGTAATCAAGTAGATTGAGTAACGGCTTAATTCGACTACATGTTAGTGTATATGACAGCAGAAAATATATAACATTGAGTTCTGATAAGCAAAAGATAACGTGCCTTTTTATGGTGCATTAAAGCTTCGAACTATACGTTGGTATGAGCCATCAACAACGAATCACTCGACTGCATATCTCTACAAAAGCATATCAATACAATGTTAGAAAATCAAGATTCTACTAATGAAAAATAAAATGCATTAGAATCTTATGTCATTTAATTAATGACAATGAACACAAAGATATGTCTTAATTTTTTTTGATAGAGTTTAAAATACTTAAACCAAATTCTTCTGGTTTAATTTATATAAAGTCTTGAAAGAAAACTTTGTTACTCACTCCTGGTCATAATGTGTCTTTTCTCTTTAGATTTCTTGTTGGGCATCTCTCTTTTCTTGTAACAGTATATTAGGTGAGAAAATACGCCATTAACTGATATGGCTTCTCCTGCCATTGCTGCAACAATAAGTGCAGTGTGGTGGATGTGAAATTTTTTCTCCCTTGTACATTCCATAGCTGAAACCAGAAGTTGTAAGAGATTTATCATCAATGGTATATCATTGTTAGAAAGAAAAAATGAAAAACAGTAATTTATTTTGAAGAGTTGAAAACTTCATCATGTTGCATACATTGATATATACTCCATCATAACCCGAAAATCCTAATTTTATAAATTATTACATGAATTATATAACCACCATCAAGGTGACTTGGTGGATAGGTACACTCCCTGATATCCTCGTCAACCTCACTAGATAGACACCAATCTTGTGGGTGGCCAGCGATAGGTTCGAAAAGGATCAAAACTGACATATCCTCAACAGTGCTGATAGATTTATGTGGTCCTATATATTTTGAGAAGATGTCAATTTAACAATAGTGGTTATGTCTAAACAACCTGTATTTATATACACAAGTAGTGTATGAAATTGGAGATAACAACTAAGTTATAAATACCCATTGTAATATAAAATATCTGTCTATGCGATCTCTTCTGTTACTTTTACCTATAAATTTTCATTTTGCACACGGGGAGCCGGGGACTACGGATCTTAAAATATAAGTATCTTATTTTCTTGTGTTAGCAATATTGATATATGCCTATTTTCCATTCATTCACCAGTGCACCATCACTCTAGTACCATATTTCAGAAACGTAATGCATAATCTATTATCATAAAGCACATGTTTTAATCTCTGTACTAATATATTGTCACATTGATTTCTTGAACTGTTGCAAAATGAATATAATTTAAACTCACGGTGATCTTTTGCAGGCAATTGATCAAATTATCAGTTCTGCAGCAAAGTCAAACTAAATTTCTGCTGGGCAGATTAACGTACCTATCGTTTTCAGAGGACCAAATGGGCCTGCTGCTGGTGTTGGTGCTCAACATTCCCAGGTTGGATTTTGTTACAATTGTAGCCTCTCTAGGACTTTATACTACTCTATGGGCAAATTGGTTAACATTTTACCCTATCTATGAAGCCAGAAAGGCATAACGGTTATTTTAAGACATTATCAGCACTATGCTTGTGATTAGAAGGATAAAATGGTATTACTATATTTGTTTAAGCAAAGTTTAGGTGATTAGCGGTGTTAAAGATGTACTCGAACTTTTTTTATCTTGCATGTAAAATATATGGTATTCTGCTACCTGCATTGATATTAGGTTCTTAGCTGTCACCATCCTGCATAAAATAACTTTTTTCTAATAAGGTATAAAACTATAAATATGTTTTGCTTTTTCAATACGATGCAGTGTTATGGTGCATGGTATGGCTCAGTCCCTGGTTTGAAAGTGCTTGTACCTTACTCCTATGAAGATGCCCGTGGTCTTCTAAAAGCTGCAATTAGAGACCCTGAGCCCGTTGTTTTTCTTGAGAACGAGTTGTTGTGAGTAAACTGTCTATTTCCATTTGTTTCTCAATAATATCATTACATATCCCATGAGACTTTGTGATATATGACAGATATGGTGAATCCTTCCTAATTTCTGACGAAGCCCAGTTTCTGCCTCCCAATAGGAAAAGCAAAGGTTTGTATACCACAGAAAATTAATATTTTGTTGAAGTTTGCTGTAAATTTATTGGATTTGGCTCACAGTTATTCTTATTTTTACTGGCCACAGATTGAAATAGAAGGGAAAGATATCACGATCACAGCTTTCTCCAAGATGGTTGGCTATGCTCTTAAGGTTTGTTGGAATAACTACTTTTAAGCCTATGAGGTGTTTCCTCTGTTGTTATGCTTTTTTATAGAGGAAATCCTATATGCAAATTGGAGATATGGAGCAGTTTCACTGATTTAGATGCTCTTTAATAATAAGAACAATATTTGTTCTGCAAATCTGATGTTATGGTCTTCTGGAATTATAGGCGGCTGAAATACTTGAAAAGGACGGAATAAGTGCATGATAGTCCATGGAACATGATAGTCCTGATGCAAGTGCCATTAGTCACCCAATTGCTGAACTAGAGTCTGTCCAACTGGTGCCAGAAGAGAACCATGCACCTCCGGCTATGCTACAGTTTGCAAAGACAATTATACATGAGCATATATATTTTTCTTCGCGTGTGAATAACTTTTTACACTAGTAAATGCACGTAATATATAAATGTACGCGTAATTGCCAGTGAATAAAGTTTATTCACGCGTGAAGAAAAAAAATATATGCTTATATATAAATGTACGTGTATTTACTTGTGTTTATTCACATACGAAGAAATAAGTACATGCTCATTTGTAGATGTCCGTGTATTTGCTAGTGAAGAGAGTTTATTCACATGCGAAGAAAAAAATATATGCTTTATGTATAAATGTAGGTGTATTTACAAGTGAAGAAAGTTTATTCAAACGCGATGAAGTAATTAATTATAAGCTCATGTATAAATGTACGTGTATTCACTTGTGAAAAAGTTTATTCGCAGACGAAGAAAAAAAGACATATGCTCATTTATAAATGTACGTGTATTTACTAGTGAAAGTTTATTCACACGTGAAGAAATAAAATATATGCTTATATTTAGAAGGCGTGCACATAGGATGTTGAAGATTATCTACGGATGCGCTTGTATTTAGAAGGCGTGCACATATGTTGTAAACTTGAAAAAAAAATTATACACATGTGAAGAAAAAAAATTTGAAAATTTTAAATTTGAAAAAAAAAATTCTGAAAAAATCTTTTTCGAAAATTTTAAATTTTCACAAGTGAAAAGATTTTTTCACATGAAATTGAAGATTATCACATGTGAAAATTTGTGAAATTCTTTTGCATTATAATATAGTATTAAGAAATTTTTCACATGTGAAAAGATTTAAAAAAAAAATTCTAAAATTTTTCACATGCGACGAATTTTTTTTCATGTGTGAAGAAAAAAAATCAAAAATTTTAAATTTGGAAAAAAAATTAGAAAAATCTATTTCAAAAATTTTAAATTTTCACAAGTGAATTTTTTTTCACATGAAATTGAAAATTATTACATGTGAAAATTTTTGAAATTCTTTTGCATTATAATATAGTATTAAGAAATTTTTCACATGTGAAAAAATTTTAAAAAAAAATCTAAAATTTTTCACATGTGACGATTTTTTTTTCACGTGTGACTAAACTTTTCTTGAAACTCTTCTTACATTTATAAATGGGCATATACTTTCTTCTTCGCGTTGACTAAACTTTTCTTCACTAGTAAGACACATACATTTGTACATGAGCATATACTTTTTCTTCGCGTGTGAATAAACACTTGTAAATAAATGTACTTTATACATGAGCATACACCTCTACCTATATTTATACATAAGCATATACTTTTTTCATTGCATGTGAATAAATTTCTTCACTGAAAAATATGTGTACGTTTATACATGAGTATATATACATTTTTCTTCGCGTGTGGGTCCTAACGAAACTATGTGTACGTTTAAGATGTGTGAAGAATTCTTCACTTGTGAAAATATACGTCTCGTTTCTTTTTAAGATGTGTGAANTATATGTCCCGTAACTTGGTCATATGTAAAGACATATGTCTTGTAGCTTTTAAGATGCGTGAACAACCTGGTCACATGTGAAAATATGTGGTCACATGAATAATTTTTTTATTCACGTATGAATAAACTTTCTTCATTACTATACACTTACATTTATACATGAGCATATATTTTTTCTTCACTTGTGAATAAACTTTCTACACTAGTAAATACACGTATATAGACTTTCTTCACTAGTAAATACACATACATTTATACATGATCAAATACTTTTTTCTTTACATGTGAAAATATATGTCTCGTAGCATTTTAAGATACGTGAACAACTTGGTCACATGTGAAAATATGTCTCGTAGCTTGGTCACATGTGAGTATATATGTCTCGTAGCTTTTAAGATGCGTGAACAACTTGTTCACATGTGAAACTATATGATTCGTACATGTCTTGTAGATTTTAAAGTTGCATAAAAAACATAGTCACATGTGAAAAAATATGTCTCATAACTTAGTCACATGTGAAACTATATGTTTCACACCCTTTAAAGATGTGTGAACAACATGGTCACATGTGAAAATATGTCTCGTAGCTTTATAAGATGCGTGAAAAACTTAGTCACATGTTAAAATATATGTCTCGTAACTTGGTCACATATGAAAATATATGTCTCGTAGCTTTTTAAGATACATGAACAACTTGGTCACATGTGAAAATATATGTCTTATAGCTTGGTCACATGTGAAAATATGTCTCGTAGTTTTTAAAGATGCCTGAACAACATGGTCCGTTTGTCACTTGTGAAAATATTTGTCCCGTAACTTGGTCATGTGAATATATGTATCTCATAGCTTTTTAAGATTCGAGAACAACGTTGTCACTTGTGAAAATATATGTTTATCTCGTAGCTTATTAATATGCGTAACTTGAAAATATATTCACATGTGAAAATATGTCTTGTATATGTCTTGTAGATTTTAAAGACTTTTGAACAACTTAGTCATATATGAAAATATATGTCTCGTAACTTGGTCACATGCAAAACTATATGTCTCTTAGCTTACTAAGATGCGTGAATAACTTGGTGTTTAGATGTTTTTATGAATAACTTCACCAAAATCTTGAGTTTCTGTTGTTTCTTCATGATCATGACCTTTCTTTATAGCCCTTTTTGTTACATCAACATACAATGGCGCAGGATATGTTAGATTCCTTAGCCTTGCTGCTTTTGGAAACAACGTGGCAGTTTCACCATCTGACTCTGACATCATCGGCTTACTCAGATAAATCTGACCGACGCTAATCTTGTAGATTGTCTGCAAGTGAACGAAAAAGAATATATCAAAAACGAATAAAATGGGCTTATCATTATTGAAAGGTTTCCTAATTATCACCACACCATCTAGTCCAGTGTCTTATTTATTCGGGGATAAAATAGCAATCATGCTGAATAAGTTCCAAATCATACCTGTCTAAGTCAGTATCTGACTGTGGGGGAATGTTATAAAGCAGCCTCTGGAGCAGAAGGGCAGCAGTCTTCCTGTCACGTGCAATCATAACCGCATTCGCCCTGCATCAAAGGTATAGGCCACCTGCAGAATGTCTCAGAGTCAGTCTTGGTAAACTCAACCCATTCGTGCCCATTACAAGCCATACTAAAAAATGACTCATTTCAAAATCAACTCATTTTGACCCGTTTCCCATCCCCACCATGGCACCATATCACCACCTCTAAAAAACATCAAGAAAATATTCGAATATGCATGTGAAAAGTGAATACTAACCAAATAGATTCGGGGACCCTAGTCTACGCTTAATACACGAACGCAGTTACTGGCCGAACTAAAGAGCTACTTTGAGTTGGGCACTAGCTTAACCTAGAGTAGAAGCCATTTATGACTCTAACTCATTTGGTATGTATGATTTTATCTACATAAAAGCAATACTCATCACGCAATATCAAGATATAACATGTGTAAAAGTCTCTTAGAGATGCAGTTTCTACTTAAAGAACCAACAGTACTTTAAGTTTGTAGCCGGATCAAAGAAAGAACTTGGATTTAAAAGACTACCTTTTATTAATATCAAAATTTAATTAGGTATTTGGAAGGCCGGAAGTAATAGTGATAAACATATACATATTTCATACCTTGTCAAACTGAGCCAGAACTAAATGTTGTGTATGTAGTTCCTCGCCTTCATCAACGTTATCGAGCTCATCTTCGTCATCATCATCATTTTCATTCAAAGGCTCATCTTCATCATCATCTAAGCCATCATTGTGATTGACCAAGGCAGGAGCTGGTGTTTGAAACTCTGAACAAAACAAGTAACTTGAGATTCTTAAAACACTGAGCATAAAAATAACAACTTCAAGATAAGATTTTTAAATTTACCAGGTGGAGCAGGTGTATTCACAACATTGTAGTCTTCGTTTATAGGTCCTTGGTAGTTGTAGATCTTCAAGGTCATGAAAAAGCAATTGGTTAGATGGCTACAGGCCATAAAGACCAAAAGATGTATACACACCGGATTTAAATGCCAACATATTTGTGAAAATCCTAGTACATTAATTTAAATTAAAAAAACTCTTTTATATAAATGAGAGAGTAGAAACTACACGAGCTATATTCTAGTAAAAAGCTTTAGATTATTTTTTTACAGTGAAATGACACATGAATGCAAGAGTTGACTGGGAGTACGAGAAGCAGATGCTCACATTAGGTGTAGTGAGTGCATCATCGTAGGGAAAGTAACAGGCCCATCAAGTTGAGGAATCCTAAGAGACAACTTAGATCCACGTTCAAGCTTACCGAGCTGAGAATTGCTCCCTTGACCAGCCTGAGAAACAAGTCATGCCACTATTAAGTAATTTCATTAATATACTGTTAATCTTCTTTATATCCTAAAAATGAGACCCACCAATATGAAAAACCAAAAATGGTAGAAAAACAGCAACTAGAAAGAATTATGTGGACACTTAATAGGATAAGGACCAAGAAGCCTTGCCTCAAATGTATCAGCGATTACATCTCCAGCTCCATCTTGCTGTGGAATATATTCGTCTGGACCAAATTCTGAAGGAAAATCCTCACGCTTGCGCTTTCCAGAAGTCAAGTGAAGAAAATCCTAAAATGAAAATTATATTATTACCAGCAACGAGCAGATTATATGGTAAGCAATACCAGATTTGTAGCTCAAAGATGCTATCTCATGAAAATTTATTCATCCGGCAAACCAACATAAGCAGAAAGAGTAATGCACTTTATTTCTGATCTTAACTGTGGATAACAAGTATATACGTAAAAAGGTGGAAATTAATAAATAACTTATGGATGAATTATATATTTTGGATGCCAGCTATGTGAAGCAACCAAATATTATAATATTTAAAATCACCATGTTAGAGGGGCAAAAAAGTGACCCGCAAGTCCCGCTTAAAACCAAGCTCCTTTTGTTGTTCCTGGAAAGTGGAACTTATACTATTGAACACCCTAAACCCCCCTGTCCAAAGTAGTGCAGTCATAAACCAGATATGAGGGGAACCACAATGAGAAACATACTTGCCCCATTAGCATGCATATAACGTGAGAGTACACAAAGCACAATTGACTCGCTCGATTGTAAGAACAGCCAGACTGTTGGTGGCCAGACTTTACAGTTTTCAATTTTCCGAGCTTCAGCTAAGTTTAGAAAAGGTGTGTTTAAACTTACTAGATTATAACAAATACTAATAGCCGGCTAGTTGCTTACACTCAATCTTAAGCTCAGTGGGCTTGCAGTCACTAATGTGCCAAACACTTTGATGAAGTTAATCTAACCGGTTAATTTTATATAACTTGACTTCCATTAATTTACAAGCTAAGGTAAACTACTTTAGATACAATCCTAACCTTTTGAGCTGGCGTGTCTATATTCAAGTTGATTTTGTGAGTTAGCCCAAAAACGTCATGTTACAATGTGAATGGAAGGAAGTATGCCGATTTCATGATTTGCTAATGGAATCAAGGCTTTATTTAATTTATAACATCTTTTTTGTATAACGTATGAGCATAACCACGAAAGTCGAAAACTAAGCATGTTAGTGAGGCATAGACCAGAATATACTTAAACTGATCACTACGAAAAAAAATTCTCGTTGCTAATAAGGTTTGGGTCGGTAAAAGTAAAAAAGAAGAAAAATAGATGACCACCAGCGGGAAATTTTATTAAATCTAGTAACAAAACATAGGACTTTTTACTTAAAAACTTCTCGTACCTCCTAGTCCTCTCTGTTTATAAGATATCGCTATGAATATTCTTACTCGTTAATAGATTTATCACGCATCTGTTTTGTTACGAAAAAGAAAGTCACTTTCATCTTTTTATTATATATATATTGAATGAAATATATAATTCCACTTAATAGAGAGTTTCTTCAGGTGCATATATCATCTAGAGCTACAAGTGTCTGGTCATTTCAGGAGAAGCTGTTTGGGGGATGATCTATTTCTCAAACAGAATGTGTTGCAAAACGAAAGCAAACAGCAGAATCTAGCATTAATCCATTATTAACAAATCCAATACCACGTATTTATTTCTAGGAATGTGAATATTCTTTACTAAAACCCGCAATGAGTATAACGGCAAAAGAAAGCAGAAAATTAACTAAAGGTGAAGAAAGTTATGGTGCATGCCTATTTATAACTATATCCATCTCCCCAATGAGATTGACATAATCATCATTGTTTGTATGCTTCAGTTGTGTCATCCTCCATGGCACACACGATGATGTTACACCTGGAAGGGTATCATTCACGTTAAAACTGTTCCGGTGACAACACTTAGCATTTTGCTTACAATGTTCAGAGGAGCCATAAATCCCTCAATATGTTAGGCTCTATAATTAAGAGGAAATCCATTGACTATCTTTCAAATGTACATTTCCAACAGTACAATCACTAATTCTAGGCACTTTAGATAAAAATATGTTAAATGCAACATTTTTCTTCACAATCTCTACATTAGCAATCCTTTCAAACAACTATGTCTACTCTTACTATACTTAAATAATCAAAACTTCATACCGAAACATGAACTTGAAGATCAACTCCCATGGCTTCTACTAAATTTTCAATAGTTTGTTAAACAGTGAGCTGGTTTATGGGCTTGCCTACATGCATTACTCTAGTTTCCTATGTTTAGGCAAGGCATGTGCATTCATCTCAAAACAGTTTGTCTATAAGTAATAATCGTGAAACTATACGTATTACACAGCAGATTTGCATAAAAGTAGAATTCTAAAACAAGCAAGTATCAAATATCACAAACTATCTCAAAACACATCAAAAAACAATAATCAGAAACTTATTTAAGGGGCCCACTCAGCCATCTTTCTCCGAAAATGGAGCGCCTAAAACACATCAACTGTCCTAATCTTCCCTCACCTTATCCTATGCAACTCCCTCAAAATACTCACTCTACCCCTAGACGAAAACTTCATCCCTTTAAATTTTGCCCGCCCATCCGTCCTCACATTCAAGTTAAACACCAACGTATTCTACGATTTTCTAGTAACAGCAATTAACTAGTTGGTGTTCTTTTTAATTAATAAGCTGAATCATACCTCTTTTATCCTTACAACAGGCTTCCCCTCAAGTTCAACAACGACATCTCTTTGACAGAAACAAGCTCTTTCTGTAGGAGATCCTGGGCTTACTTGGTTAGAATGATAATTACCTGTTATACCATACTAGGAAATTGGTACATGATCATAAACAAGAATATTGTAGTGATTTAGCCTTCGAAACACACATATTCATTCTCTGGTAGAATGGAAACTTTAAAAATAGAACAGTAATACTGATTCCTGGTACCAGAGTGGTATTAGCTATGTTAGATTCCTAGTACCAATCAGTATTTTAAACTTATCTTTTTTGTTGTTGCAAAAGTTCACTTATTTTGATAAGCATACATGCTAAACATTATTTTCAGTCCAAAAGTTTTCATGTGTTATACTATAGAAATATTACAACAACAAAAAGAAGCATACCATAAGCACAAGAACACCTTTGCCCTTTGGTAACATCAGGGAACAAAACAACTTTTTCCTTGAGCGAGCAACAATCACATCATTTAGATCAAGCATTTTTAGACCAAGCCAAGGTCGCACAACTCTCCTGCATAATAAATTTACGATAATTTAGTCAATTGTAAAAAGACTGCATGTAGGGTCTTTAAGTTCTACCACATGATGTTAGTCAAATTGTGAAACCAGAAAAAAGGGAAAGAGAGAAACCAATTCCAAATCTCTATCATCACAAATAATGAAGATTCAGATCTAGATTTTAGTTTCCGTAATAGATGAGCAATCGAGACCAAACCACTACCGAGGTTCAGATGCGGATTTTAGTAAAAGAGCAAAGAGAACACAGCTTGAGCTAACAATTGACATATTAAAGTTCTATTTCTTTCTAATAAATATTGCTTACCCTTTTGTTTTGAAATGCTCTATAATTTTGGATGCAGAGTCAATTGGTACAGAAAAGCTCAATCCATCAGCTGCCAACACTTCATGATGGGTTAACACCTATAACTTCACCATCGATATTCACAAGGGATCCACATGAATTACCCTATACCAACAAAATCACAAGAGATTTACATTCATTTACAAATTCAGACAGATGAGATAATGATAAAAAGAAAGTTATAGTACCGCATTGATAGCACAATCAGTAGATAGATACTCTCTCCTCATTCCTTCAAGACCCAAATCGCTCCTCTTACGATCAACATAACTGAAGATAAGCAGAAAAATGTTTGGACAACAGTTTTTTCCATCACATTGTCCGCCAATAAAAAGTAAAATAGTTAAAGTCGATTATAGTGCACATAATCATGAAGAATTTTATTTATCTTACCTTACAATACCAGCTGTGATTGTGTTTTGAAAAGATAGGGGACATCCCACAGCTGCTACCCAATCAATAGGACGTACTGTACTTGAACACACAAGTTTTCAGTTGGATTGAGAATTAGGTGTGTTTTTGCATACAAAAAGTGCAAAATTTAGGAAAGGTGGTGGTTCCGTCTCACAGAGATAATAAAACATTCATATGTCGGGTAGCAAATTAACACATACATCATGAATAACAGTTTATTAGTTGTGACAAAGTGAAATTATAGAAAACAGAAATAAGAACACTAGATCTATGACCAGAATCGCACAATTTTAGTACATCGCCCATGTTTCAATCTTTATGACAGTGGCTACTACTTATTAAGTTTGGAGGATTTCCCAAAATAAAGATGTTACTCTTAAGGGGAATTCTAAAATGGAATTTGTTGTGGTTCTCAAAGGAACAGGGGACTATTTCTTATCATACATTTAGTGAAGTTTTATCAGACCTAATTTCTTCACAAGTGAAGGTATTCGATACATAATTTCTTCACAAGTGAAGGTATTCGATACCTAATTTCTTCACAAGTGAAGGTATTCGGTACCTAATTTCTTCACAAGTGAAGGTATTCAATACCTAATTTCTTCACAAGTGAAGGTATTCGATACCTAATTTCTTCACAAGTGAAGGTATTCGGTACCTAATTTCTTCACAAGTGAAGGTATTCGGTACCTAATTTCTTCACAAGTGAAGGTATTCGATACCTAATTTCTTCACAAGTGAAGGTATTCGGTACCTAATTTCTGTTCACAAGTGAAGGTATTCGGTACCTAATTTCTTCACAAGTGAAGGTATTCGGTACCTAATTTCTTCACAAGTGAAGGTATTCGATACCTAATTTCTTCACAAGTGAAGG
>LBNU01015337.1:114432-139853 GCA_014162995.1 Artemisia annua
TTTTAAAAGGGGAAAAAAAAAAAAAAAAAAAAAAAAAAAAAAAAAAAAAAAGACCGAAACCCTTTATAAAGAAAATAATAAAATGATTAGAAAAATAGTAAATATTCACACTACTTTCACAATTACCCAAGACTTCATGTAATACTTTCACGTGAACCTCTACCATATCTAGTTTTCTCTTCTTTTTTTTAGCTTATACTCATTATCTTCTTCATTCAAACACTGTAGCGTCCTTCTTCATTTCGAATCCCAGTCCTCATTTCGTCAAAGCCCATGGCTTCCCGGCGCCTCGCCGCCACCCTCCTCCCTCCACCGCTCCACCACCCGATCCGCATCTTCTCCACCTCCTTCAGATAGATCGATCGGTTACATGCTCAATCGAGGAAGAGGAAGGTCTACATGCTGCTATTGAAGGAATGAACGACCATAGCCTTGACGGAAGGAACATCATCGTGAACGAGGCTCAGTCGAGGAGCGAAGGTGGCGGCGGCGGCGGACGTCGTGAAGGAGGTGGTGGCGGTGGATATGGTGGTGGTTACCAGACCCTATGTTTAGTGTTTAGTTTGGAATGATATTACAAAAGTACCCTTCAATAATTAATTATATTAAAATGAGTCTTAATCTAGACCTTTAGATTTAAAATAGATGGATGGTTGAGATCTTGTTATTTGTTTTTTAGATAAATATTGTTTCGTATTGAACTTTTCTCATTAATAGATATGTGTCAAAATTAATGGTTTAAGTGAAAGTGATAATTTGTGAAAAACACATCTTATAATTTCGTATAGGTACATAATAACTAGAAATATGAAGCATATATAACAAAAACTCTTCTCTAATATCCGAAAAAAAGTAACATATCTCTATATTTTATTACGGGGTATTTTATTTCATTTTTAATCATAAATGGTGACATTTGACTCTCATTTATTCTATATCTCTATTTTCAATTTTAGCAACTTGAATTTTAGTGGCATTCAGACAATAAGTAAATTTAATAATTCAAGTTGCTAAAATTGTTTTTGTACGTAAAGTTTTGTAAATAACTAGTACTATACGAGCAAAAGAGTTGGCATGCCATGGGTCTGAAAATGTAGATCGAAAATATAACTACTAGAAAGTGGCATGCCAAATTTATACAACATGCAATATAAAACACAAATAATTCATACTCCACATACTTTAAAGTTGACTTCAGTATATAAATTTGCTTTAGGATCAAGAAGATTGCTAACATTCTACTGTTTAATTCAAAATTTAACCTAAATGGCTTACAATCAAGTAATAACCGATATTCCGATATACAAAGCTGCATTACTCGACGACTAGGACTCCGTTAGTCACTTGTTCGAAAAAGAACCGGACCTAATGACTAAGCAGATCACATATTGGTGGGAGACTCCGTTAATGATAGCAGTGGGAACAAATCAATCAAATCGGTTTGTCAAGAAGCTGGTGGAACGTATAGTTGAAGTTGGTGCAAAAGATAAATTGCTTGTACCGAATTTTAATAAAAATGGCCCGTTACATTATGCTGCTAAGGTTGGAAATACGACTGCTGCACAAATTTTAGTAGAGCAGGACCCGAGTATGGCTTTAAATGTTAACCCGTATGGTAATACGCCAGTTAAATTGGCTGCATGGAATGTAAATAAAGAGACTTTACGATACTTGTTGAGCGTGACTCCCGATTTAGGCCCTGGTGAGGAAAATGCTAATCCGTATAGAGGAGTAGCGGGTGGCGATCTCATTACTCTCACAATTATGGCTGGATTTTATGGTAAGTTTGGTTATTGCGTTTTCAAGTTGCAAGTAATTTTTACAATACTCTCTCTCTCTCTCTCTCTCTCTCTCTCTCTCTCTCTCTAAAGGGTTTTAACCCAGTGAATGTATTACTACTCCTATGCTAAACCTTATAGCACACATTTTTCTTTCATCTGTTTGAATCAAGAGTTGATTATCATGATGCAGATGTGGTATCAGACATAACTGATAAGCACCCGAACATCGTGTTGGAAAATGATAGGAACGGCCAAACGGCTTTACAAGTATTAGCTCTAAAACCCGAAATTTTTCCTAGTGGAAGCAGGCTTGGATTTTGGGGTCGTTTCATATATTCATGTAAGTTTCTTTTCTATTCTCTTCCCAAAGTATTCTTGAAATCAAAAGATTAAATGTCACAAATCGAAAATATGGTATGTATTACCTTTGTTGGCGGACACCTTAAAGTGACCAGATGAAAAAAATAATTGTAACGTAATAGTTAAAAGATAAAGACGATGTTCACAGGATCATGGCCTAACAATCTTTGTTTGAAAGCATGTTTCATGGTTGTGAATGTTGGTGAGAATTTGTGTGTGTTGTGACAGAAATATTAAGAACAAATATGTTGCAGTAAAATGATATATTGGATAGATAATTGATTGTTTAGAAAGTACTGCATGAATCCTATTTATACATTACCAAACGACACTAATATGGCAGTTATAGTTATCCCAAACGTTGTGTCCTTTGGGCCTAACTGTTAACTAATTTAACCGCCAACTAACTAGAGTTTAACTAACTTAACTAGACTGCATGGGTTCACATTTTACCCGTATGCAGTATACAATTCGACACACACTTTAATCTATGGTACATAGAACTAAAATAAATACTGTCTTAACATAAGTAATCTTAACTTAATTTGATTCAAATAGATTAAGGGCTAACAGACGAATTAAAAATTTATCAAGCTCAAAAATCAGGATCAACAAAAAATACACTTGGTGTCCGGGGGAAATCCATGGGGTTTCCGTGAACCCCTAGGTCCGCTCATGGAGATCACGTTGGGCCAGGGACGGAGCCACTCTTTGAGTGGGATGGACCATGGCCAACCTAAACCCTCAAATTGAAAGTATTCATGCTATGTTATAAGGTGCTATATTCAATATTAGAAATGGTTTAGCCCACCCATATTCAAACTTGTACATAAACTCAAATTGTAACTCTTTTGTATAATATGCTTCAATTAAATCATTAGTATTCAGTAATTCATTATATACTTAATCAAACATCACTTATTAACTTAACAAAATTAATAGTTTCCTCCAATGTTCTTTTATGCTTGTTGTGATACTGAATTAGTTTCATACGTCATCAATGCATACATTTGATCTATCATTTCATAAATTCGTGTTCTGGCATAGTAATCGTTAATATAGTGACCAATCTAAGAAATCTTCGAAACGTAAATTTTATTTGCAAAGACTTATTTTGGCCCACCTAATATCAAAATCCTGGCTCCGTCATTGCGTTGGGCTGGATTTGATATTTCCCAATAGTAGAAGTTGTCAGTTATGAGAATGATTATGGTACTGAATATTGTGATTTGATTGATTCTCCAAAGTAACATTACATCGTACATATATAACCAACCGTATACCAACTATTTTAGATTATGGGCTAGAGCCGATTACAATAGACACAATACGGGCTAGGCTAACAGAGCTAGGCTAACAGAAGTGTTATGTTCAAAAAAAAAAAAATAATAATAATAATAATAAATAGTAGAAGTGTTTGGTTATGCCTTTTAATTTTCTTCATATTTGTTTGGTGCAAGTGATACCTCTGAAGAAGAGTCAAAGTGCTACTCAAGTCAATTTTGTCTCAAGAAATTTGAACAAGGTATAAATCTCAAAATCTTTTATAAAATTTGGAAACCAATGCTATCTTATGCTTGATGCTTGTATGAGTTGTATCTAGTAATGTATGCAAACCTTTATGCCCACAAACTTAAATTACACTTAATTATGTTGATCTACTAAAATTGTTATATATGTTTCCTTTTGTACCTGAGCAGTTTACTGCTGGATTTTGGAGCGCTCTTGGATATATGGGTATGTTGTGCCCTCATCACCACAATTGCTTACGGTTATGTACCATTTCTAACTTCGAATCACATACTGTGTAAATTGTAGCTCCAACAATCAAGAAGATCCATGATATGAAAGTAAACCATAATCTGAGCAGCCTACTTGTTAAACGCATATGCAAAATCGTTATAGATAAGGGTGATCACGACATAGCTTGGAGGATTTTAGGATCTGCAATATCTACAGCAATCACATCTGGGACTCATGAGCTAATTGAAGAATGCATAGTTACCTACCCGGGCATAAACTGGTACAATACTGGAATAATTAATTTGTTCATTGAAGCAATGAAGCAACGCCAAGAACGAGTGTACAATCTTATTTATCAGATGTCTCGTCACCAAGTATTCGTAGTGACACAACTTGATGATGCAAAAAACGAGAACGCATTACATATGGTTGCAAAGTTAGCCCCATTTCATCGACTAAATGTTGTGACTGGCGCTGCGTTGCAAATGCAGCGTGAACTTCAATGGTTTTTGGTACGTGACCATAGCAAACTCATAAAGCCATGAGATGACAATCAATGGCGTACGTTAGATATATCATCCTAGAATTTGGAAATTTTTTTAAAGCTTTAAAGCTCAAAACCCTTTTTTAAGTTCAAAAAGCTCGTTTGAAAGCAACTTTTTAAGATAACCTGGTTTCAAACGTCACGAATGCCGTACGTGATGGAAAAATTCAAATGGGTAAAAGTATGCATTTTTGCCTGGGTACAAGAATAGATTATACTTCATTTTAGCCAAAAAGAATCTGGTTATTAGGTAAAGCATAAATTCAATCAAAGTCGTTAATCATCTTATGATGTTAGCAAGACACAAAAATGGTGTAGTTACTTCGTTTTTTCTCTTAGTAAATAACATCACATTTATGTGCAGGAAGTTGAAAAAATTATAGAGCCCTCATACAAAGAAGTTTTGAACACACAAGGAAAACCCCAAGAATGGTTTTCACCGAATCCCATGCAGAGTTACTCGAGAAAGGACAACAGTGGATGAAAGACACAGCATCTTCATGTACCGTGGTTGCAGCACTCGTAGTCACAATGGCATTTGCAGCTGCCTTTACTGTCCCAGGTGGAAACCGAGATAATGGCCAACCTTTGTTCCTAGATAGAGGAAGCTTTATGCTTTTTATCGTTGCAGATGCCATTGCGTTATTCTCTTCAACTACGTCAGTATTAATGTTTTTAGGGATACTTACTTCACGATATGCAGAAGGTGATTTCCTTTACGCCTTGCCAAAAAGATTAACAATTGGTCTTCTTTCTTTGTTCATGTCTTTAGCAGCGACATTGATTGCATTTAGTGCAACTCTTGCACTTGTGCTTCAAGATAAAGTGACATGGATTGCAGCTCCACTTGTGATAGCAACGAGTATTCCTGTCTGTTTGTTTGGGTTGTTGCAATTTCCTCTACTCGTAGAGCTAGTCCACTCGACATACGGACGGAGCATTTTTCATAAGCAGAATGAGCGAATGATTCATTAGCACATATAAGTTATTTATGTGTGTTGTGTGCCTTTGTAGGAAAAGATGTTGCTATGAATTACTTATGTTGATCTTAAGTACGTTTGTTCCGAAAATAAGATGTTGTAATGCATTTAAGCTCAAATATTTCTTAAAAACTTTTTTTGTAAACAATAAATAACATTATCAATATTTTCATTCATGTTCACTAGTCACTACTTAAAACTTACTTCTCAGTTCTCTTTCTTTTTAAAAAACACACCCCTGTTTTTTGGTTTTGTCTGTAACATGGGTTTATTATTGATACATGCAGAAGGGATGAACTATAATTATCAGTCTCATGGGTAACGGTTGTTTCATCATCGAGCATATGTTCGTTATCCATGACAAAAGTATTTAAAGGAGAATGTTCATTTATAGCACGATCAGTCGTTGTTGATATTCATTTTCTCATCTCGGTTTATAGATTTAGAAGTTGGTTCACTGTTTTTATCATCATTGATTATCGAATCATTGTACATATGCCTGTTGGTGTTATAATTTTCGTCTTTCTTTTGCGTTTCAATTTTGGAATTCTTAAACGGTTGTTATAGAAAAGCAATGCAATTGTAAGCGCAATTAATCATAAGACAAAATTAATTAGCAAGTACCTTTACAGAAGTCCTAAAAAAGGAGCTAAGAACACGAAGATAAATTACCTTTGTAGGAGTAGTGAACACAATTCTGGTGTGCTTATTTCTTTATGCTATGTTGCAATTTAACACCAAGCACAGGCCCAAAAGACATCCCATAATTGTTTGTTTATCCGATATTAACTTCGAATTAATACTCGTGCAACCAACTGCGTTACCTCAGTTGGCCAACAAGCGTGACTTTGGAGAGGTTGTTACCACATGCGAGAGGTCTCAGGTTCGAGTCTCTCCGTGGAGGTTTTCCTATTATTTGAGGTTGGCAGGAACTACCTTCTGGGTAAGTATTGTACTAACTCGCCGTTCTAAAAAAAAAAAAAAAAGAAAAAACGCACTGATTTTTCTTAAATTTTTTATTATGTATTATTATCGATTAATGTTTTGCATATTTTTTCCCGCTTGATAAAGGATTTGATTTTGTTTAACTAATATAGTGTTGAGCTTGATGTTGTTTAAATTTAAACTATTGATATCATAATCTATACATTATGCGTGTTTAATAGCAGATAATGACTCTTGAAAAATATTTTTTCAGATATCTTTATTTAAACTTTAAAGATGAATTACATGCGTCATTACTATATGTACAATCTCGTACATTTATTTTCATCTCGCAGTAACATGTGGGGCCATGATTTCATTTTGATATTTATATTCATGTTAATAATAATTTGAGCCATATTAAACTTTTAAACCCGTGTACGCGCGAGGTAAACTTATAACGAGGAATAACATAGAGTCATTACTGAATGCGGATTAAAAAAAAAAAAAAAAAACTTTTCCGGATATTATTACTTAATCTCATAAAGAGAAATAACATGATTCGTTCGTATATTTACAATCTTGTTTATTCATTTATATATCACAGTAACTCGTGCTTTCATTTTAATATTTATAAAATTTTGCATATACATTAATTTAATATACAATGATAATAATATTTATAAATAAAACATATATTATGTTTTTTTTAAAGATATATAGAGTCATTACTGAATGCGGATTAAAAAAAAAAAAAAAAAACTTTTCCGGATATTATTACTTAATCTCATAAAGAGAAATAAAATGATTCGTTCGTATATTTACAATCTTGTTTATTCATTTATATATCACAGTAACTCGTGCTTTCATTTTAATATTTATAAAATTTTGCATATACATTAATTTAATATACAATGATAATAATATTTATAAATAAAACATATATTATGTTTTTTTAAAGATATGTTGTTAATGTATATCCAAATTTATAAATATTATATGGGGTATAAAATCCAGAATATAAAATATGGGGTATAAAATCCAGAATATATTTATTAAACTTATAAATTTATTAAAAAATGTGAAAACTGATAAATTTAATTAAGTCTATATAATTTATTTAAAGTTAAAAAATAGAGTTACATTAGTTACCTCCTCCTTCTTTTTTAGTTTTTTTACAAAATCGACACATGTGTTATATATATATATATATATATATATATATATATATATATATATATATATATATATATATATATATATATATATATATATATATATATATATATATATATATATATATTTTTTGCTGGATAAAATTTAGGCGAATTTGAAGAAATTAAAGCCAGTTTTAACTTTTATTGACCAATCAGAAGACTCAATTTCAAAAATAAACTCTCATTGATCAATAAAATAGTTTTCTCATTTTGCATCTTCTTTTACTATATAAAAGATAAGTTTTGCTAACATGTGCCAACTAGGCCCATGTTAATGTGCAATTAACAAACACAAACTTCTTATTTTATCAAAAAATGCATTTAACACACGTTAGTGAAGCTTTTAAAATTACTATTTAAAACAATTTTCACTTTAATAGCCTCAAAATATTTTTTCTTATTAACATATACCTGGTGGGCACATGTTAGCCGAAGGATATATCACCTTAGCTTTGTAGTTTTTCGATAAACAACATTCGGAATATGATTTGTTTTTATTGTAAATAATCTTAGTTAACATAAACAGGGACGGAGCTTGAACAATATTATTGGAGGGGCCGAAATATTTTCGTAGTAATTTTGAGAAGGCCAAACCTATAATTATTATATATTTATACTAATTTTTTAAAAATAATATATAAAACTACAAAAATGTTTAAATGTCAACTAGATAATGAACCGAAGGAACACAAGCAGAGAGAATAGGTTTAGAAATCCTGGACCTTGATTGCCCATTTAAAAAAGTGCAATCTTGCCACCTTGTGCTTTCAGATAAAGTACATGATTTGGCAGCCTCCCCACTTTGTGATAGCAACGAGTATTCCTGTCCGTGTGTTTGGGTTGTTGCAATTTCTCTATAGTAGAGTAGTCCCATGACATATGACGGAGCATTTTTCATAAGCAGAATGAGCGAATGATTCATTAGCACATATAAGTTTATTTAAAGTGTGTTGCTGTCTTGTAGGAATAGATGTGCGATGATTACTTATGTTTCTTTGAAGTACGTTTACGAAAATAAGATGTTGTTATCATCTTAAGCTCAAATATTTCCTTAAAAACTTTTTTTGTAAACAATAAATTAACATCTATCATATTTTCATTCATGTTCACGTAGTCATACTTAAAATTACTTTCAGTTCGCTTTCTTTTAAAAAAACACCCCTGGTTTTTTGGTTTGTCTGTAACATGGGTTTATTATTGATACATCAAAGGGTGAACTAGTAATGTTCACCGTTTAGTCAATTCCATTAATTACTTAACGCTTTTTAGTCGTTTATTGTGAATTTAATAATTAATCATAACTTAATATATTAATTATTAAAACATTGAAACTCATACGTAATGTGTGCAATCCCGAAGTCTCGTGTTCGAATCCGGTCATACCACATTAACTTATATCCGTAAAACTAACAGTATATGTTTGAATCTATGTAACTACAAATTACATGGTGACATCAAGACAAATCTATATGTGCTATGCTTTTATACTACCATTAGTTCTATTTCCTATGATCTTTGGTTTGTTTTTAATTATCTTTTAGTCACTGGTAACCACATTTCAAAACACAAGTTACTGACTATAAGTTTATAGTTATTATTTACGAGTTACTAAATGACAGATAAATACTAGAAGTTTGGAAAATAAGAAAGGAAAAAGAAGATTGAATGAAGTAAGATAATCACCCGATGCTTGTGACAGGTCCAAAACAGCCGGACTGGTTGAACCACCATACTGATTGGTCGGCTAGTTGAATGCCCGGTCAGATATAGCCCGAAAAAGAATGAATATATATCATGTAGCTTGCATTCTTCTAACTAGTGCTTTAGTGATGAATAGAAATAGGACCTGTTCATGAACCTGCTTAAAAAGGTCACAGCAGTTGTATTAGGCTCAAATGGTAAATTTGACATTTTGACTGTACACATTTGGTGCAACATTCACAGCACTTGTATTAGGCTCCACAAGGAGACTCGGAATCAAGGCACATTCTTATGGGGGTCCACCCTTCCATTTTGGAGCATAAATCGAGTCTTAATAACCAATTCATTAGCCAGGTGACCACATCAGTCGTTTGTGACATGTAAGCTATTATAGTAAACCAAATAGTAAGTGGAGGATGTTGGAAGATAACGTCAATGGGCCAAAGTTTAGCATATGTATTTGTTAAGTTATTAAGTGTCGAATAAAGCCCAACAAACCCAATAGATAGAAACGGTTATTTAGTTTTAGGGTTATAATGGTTATAAGTATTGTAACGTTTAGTTTTAAGGAATCGGTATGCCTCTTCATGTAGGCAACGTTTCGATAAGTATATATAGTTAGGAGTCTGTAAATCAAATGTAACCCAGTTATAATATCAGTTTGTTTAAGGGTTCACCCAATCTCCTTGTTTTTTGTTTTTTTGATTCTCGTATGTATGATGATGGCATGGTGTTGTTTTGATCATTCGATCCTGGAGTTGAGACGCAAGACCTGTGTAACATTGGTATCAGAGCGAAGGGATCAAGCAACATAACAATTCATCATTCAAGATTCAAGATGTCGAGTATGAAGAAAGAAAAGAAAGAACCATGGCTGCGTTTTGTTACAAAGATCCAAGTAAGGGAAACCGTTGTGTTTCAAAGCAAGTAAGAACCGATCATACGATCACAAGTAAGCAAGTAAGAAAGCAAGAAGGATGACAACTCTGCAACAAAACCAAAAGTCATGGAGAAATCAAGATCTGAAGAAAGTATGAACAATAAGGCATCAAGGAACAAGAAAGATTGAACAAGGAGAAGCAAGGAAGATGATTTCATCATCTTCTCGTGAAGAAAGAAAAAAGAACCAGCAAGATTGAAGAAGAAAATTTGGCATTGACATTAGGGAGGAACTGTTGGAAGATAATGTCAATGGGCCAAAGTTTAGCATATGTATTTGTAAGTTATTAAGTGTCGAATAAAGCCCAACAAACCCAATAGATAGAAACGGTTATTTAGTTTTAGGGTTATAACGGTTATAAGTATTGTAACGTTTAGTTTTAAGGAATCGGTATGCCTCTTCATGTAGGCAACGTTTCGATAAGTATATATAGTTAGGAGTCTGTAAATCAAATGTAACCTTTCAGTTATAATATCAGTTTGTTTAAGGGTTCACCCAATCTCCTTGTTTTCTGTTTTTTTTTTATTCTCGTATGTATGATGATGGCATGGTGTTGTTTTGATCATTCGATCCTGGAGTTGAGACGCAAGACCTGTGTAACAGAGGAAACTGTTCGGTTTCAAGTAACTTCCGTATGATAGTTGATGCATTCACTGGTCAATCGTGTATCGTAGTGATAAATATATAAGAGCTTTTTTCTAAATCATAAGCTCTATTAAATCACTGAGGCTCTAAACTAACAGATTTCCTTCGAAAACCATCCATGTTCATCTAGGTTCCAATCATCATAAGGCATTTAAGCCTATGTTCATCAAGTGCATCTTGTAATTACGCACTTAGCTTCATTGGATCTCGAGCGTGAACGAAGATTGTACTCACCAAGGTTGAAGAATATTAGAAGAATACCACTGAGGGACTTCAGCTGATGATAATAAATATCTACCCCATATTGTTTATTTTTATCAGCAAGCCCATCACGAAGATATTTTATAATCAAAATGCAGCAATCATTTGACTAGCAGTAATATGATAGGTTATCTAAGATAACAAAAGTTTTGTTGTGCTAAATTAAACTTGGTAATTAGTGATACTTGAAAAAGGCACAAGCTTTTGTTAACCCTACCTTATAAAACTACAATATCAAGCTTAAAAAAGCTTAGATTAGAAAGTTATAAGGTAAAGTAACAAAATTGTTGTTGCTTTTGCGAATATAAAAAGCCTACCCTTATATCCCACCCCTTCCCTTTCTTTAATACTTATTTCCCCTTAGCTACTTTCCTTCCCACAGCGATGTGGGATGACTAAAACATAGGTGAAGTTACTAGCGGATATTAATACTCAAACGGGCAAATAGCCCAAATATCAAACACTTGTTTACCATTTATTAGGGATGGAAACGAGCCGAGCCGCTCGAAAAAAGCTCGGGATCGGATCGGTAAAAAGCTCGAACGAGCCGAGCCTAAACGAGCTCGAGCCCGAGCTCGAGCCTAAGTTTAGGCTCATTTAATAATCGAGCTCGAGCCCGAGCATTATAAAAAAAGCTCGAGTAGGCTCGCGAGCCTAAACGAGCCCTAGAAATATATACGTATATATAATGTCTATACGTAGAAATGAGCTTAAAAGTAGTAAACGAGCTCGAGCCTTATGTAATTAACGAGCCGAGCTCTACATGAAATTTGGTTTCTTTAAAACATTATATAAATTTGTCGAGCTCGAGCCGAGCTCGAGCTTGTGAAAATTTTTACGAGCCGAGCTCGAGCTCAAAATATGAGGCTCGAAACGAGCTCGAGCCAGAGCTCGAGCTTTATATATATAAACGAGCCGAGCTCGAGCTCTGGCAGGCTCGGGCTCGGCTCGGCTCGTTTTCACCCCTACCATTTATCAGCTATAAGTCCACCACAGATGAATTTTTTTATTATTTTTTTTCTTAATATAATAAAATGAAACAGATTATGCTTAGTGTTAACATGAAAGGTGATTATTACGGCTTTGGTTTAATAACTATTCTATAATGTAGAAGATAAGCTAAGGTAAAAGACACCCAAACATCCCCATCAAAAGACACCCAAACATCCCCATCAAATGTGAATATCGTTTGGTTTAATTTCATTCTTTTTTGTAAGGACAGATCGAGCAACTGAACCAAGAATATTCAGTTTGGTATTATCAAGTTTATCATCTATATGGTCTCAAGCTATGCATACTAACTTAACTATAAAAAGAATTTATTTTTATTAAATTAATCAACTTATTGAGATTTAATAAAAACATGAGTAACAAGTTTGTTGACATATATTAACATAAGCTTATAAAAGCTCATGCTATAATAAGTATAAGCCAGAAAACCTTGTAACCAACGGTTTTTGAAAACTTGAAAAAGCCTGCCTTGTATAATACCTTCCATTTCTACTTTTTTTTTTTAGAAAAACATATTATTAAACAAGACAACGGATAAAATACAATACAAGGCATCCCCTTGAATAATCAAGACAATTAACAAATGGACCAAAAAAACAACAAACTAAACGAAACTTGAAGCCCGACAAAATCCTATAACAACACTAAATTACTCACACAAGTATACCATGGAACCAAACAAAAACTAAGCCAAACAATATCAAAGGACATACAGGCCCACATGAGAAAAAATGGTTCCGCACATAGAGCTGTTCACCAAATAGAAATTTGGCAAAATCTAAACTAAGCACCGGAACAAACACAATGAAACAACTGCACTTAATAGATGAAAGTAACCACTTGCAGTAGCCAAATTCAGTGCAGACAGTACACGAAGTTTTGCACCAAACTGATCCCAGGTATCGCAGCAGACATTAAGAATCTTTCAATAACGGAACTGTATTACAGCAAACTCTTTCAACACACAGACTTGCTGACCCAACTGTAAATTCAGCAGCACCTGAAGGCTCGAGCATAAACATAGTTAATTGCCTCACGAGCTACTGTTGAGCTGTCGCAATGTTGACACAACTCTTATTAGGATCTCTTAACTACTCTTGCCAACACCACGAACCATTTTTAGACCGACGCGAAACCCAGTGAAAGCTTTTCAATTGAATATCTTGAACTATCTTGTTTACACTCGTAACCTTATTGTTGAAAACCCGATTATTACGTTCTTTCCAAAAGAAATACACGGTTACCTATATCACCACTTGCCACCACTTTCTGTTCTCATTTGATTGTGAACGGAACCCATTATGTCTAAAGAGATCTCCTATTGTAAATACATCGACATTCCCACCCTTCTACCAATCAAAGATTTTGACCCAAATACTCCATGCCATGTTGCATAATAACAAGGAATGGTTAATTGTTTCCACGTTATCGTCACAACAGGGGCATAGGAGTATATGTAGGTCGATGCCTCTTTTGTCTAACTCGGTACGAACCGGAAGCCTATCTTTCAAAGCACGCAACACAAATATGTTTACCTTTTTTGGCGCAAGCTTATTCCACATTGTTTCTTGATTCGACCCATTCACTTGAAGCCACTTCTCATCCACTAGTCTTGATAGATTTTTTCCTTTTTGAGTGTCCACCTCCATTGATCCATACAATCATGAGACAAGGTTATAGAATTTATATAGTCTAGAAAATTTATCACACAATCTCCATTCACCAACCCTTCTATCTAGCCAAAAATATGTCTTATCCCCACAACCCACCTTTTTTACAATAGACGAAGTAAAACCTACACCCACTTTATTCATATCTAACCCCACTCGTACTATATCATTCCAAACACCCCCGCCCCCCCCATCCCCCCCCGCATCTACATCTCCTAACCCCCCATCACAACCAAAATACTTTTAATTATTTTTACCCATAGCATGTCCCCTTCCCCCCAAAATCTCCACCACCACTTGGCCAATAACGCCCAGTTTTTTGCCCTAAAAGACCCAATATTTAACCCACCCACCCCATAAGAAGAAAGAATGGAATCCTATTTAACCCATGCCATTTTTTTGCTCTCGGCCACCCCTCCCAAAAAAAAAAATCTCTCCTAATACTCTCAATTTGTTTAATAACACACGAAGGCATACGGAACATCGAGAAATAGTACAACGGTAAACTACCAAGGACCGATTTAATCAACGTCAATCTACCACCAAAGGACATCGTTTTAGCTCTCCATTCAGACAATCTATGCTTGAATTTCTCCACCACGGGTCTCCAAGTGTGAACCCGTCTCATAGATGCTCCAATAGGAAGGCCCAAATACACAAATGGGAATTCACCAACACTACATCCCATATATCGTGCCATATCCTCCACCTCACTCGATGAAACTCCCACACCATATAATCTAATTTTGTTAAGATTAATTTTTAACCCTGATACTTCCTCAAAGCATTTGAGTATACACATTAAATTTTCTGCGTTTTCCTTATCCCATTCTCCAAAGATTATAGTGTCATCGGCGTATTGAAGATGTGATACACACACCATATCTTCACCGACCAGAACCCCCTTATAAATCCCCTTAGAAACCGCTTCACAAACAATAGCATTCAAACCCTCCGCCGCTAATATAAATAGAAATAGAGACAACGGGTCTCCTTGTCTCACACCCCTCTCTAGACCAAACTCTTTTGTTGGAGAAATTTTATGCCCTTTATATTTTGAATCCTACCATCTTTTAATTACACTACTATTTTTTTTGTCAATCTCTCTTTCATTGCCTTCGATATATGTTCTTCACTCCCCGCACCGATTATTTCAACCTTCACATCCTTAATCCATCAAGTATTTAGGCTCTTAATTCATGTTTATATTACGTTATTTTGATACGTATGGGTATATGGACCGCATGGAATTGTCTTGTACGTATGGTTTTTAGTAAAACATTATTCCATGATTAGATTTTGTGTCACCTGGCAGAGTGAACGGAGTGGTTCCCATCGAAAAGTATGTCGCCTATTGGAGAACACGAAAAAGAAGCATCACTTCACGATGTTGGTTTGGCCACATTGTCTGTAAAGATCATTATCAACTTATAGAGGAATTTTTTATTTATTATTTTATATATATATATATATATATATATATATATATATATATATATATATATATATATATATATATATATATATATATATATATATATATATATATATATATATATATATTTTACTTAGTGATGAATAATTAGATGAGAAAATTCCCCTGCATAGCACAAAATTTGAAGGGTAGTCCATCGTCTAGCCCACAAAAACTCAACTTCTCAAAATAGACCAGCACGACTGGCGACTCCACTAGAATTTTGACACGCATCACATATTTTATTAATAAAGTACATGAATGACAAGGTGACTCAACTATAATTTTGACACGTGTCACTTATTTTATTTATAAGATTTAACCAACTAGTTACAATACAAAGACATTAAACAGAAAGACAAAGACAATCCCTATTGTTAAACACCTAAACCAACGTAAGCTAAAACTAAAAAACAATGAACACTGGGAGTTTGTCAAACGCAAAGTAAACTAAAACTAAAAAACAAATGCATAGTAGATTGTCCCCCAGAGCGTGGTCTCGGTGCTAGATGCAGTCTCAATCCGATGCAATCCAAATTGTAACAAGGCGAAATCAGTCAGGTCTGAAATAGACGGACCAAATTCGATGCAAAACCAAAACCAAATCTAGAATTAGAGCAAAGCAACATAAGTATGGAGATGAACAAGAGTACCAGATGCAAAACATAATTAGACAAGTGCAGAGTAAAGAATCAGGCATAGGGAAAAGAGTAGAACTGACAGATAGGTGCAAATGCAGAACAAGAGCAGAGTTACACAAATACGAAGAAGAATCAGAGCAGATTCAAACAGACAGATGCAAACAAAGCATATTCAGGCAAACAGAACCAGACATATGGAATCAGGCAAACCTGATACATAATGAGGCAGTACACAAAACTAGACAGTACCAGACAAAACTAAATGCAGACATGCGGAACCAGAAGCATATGCAAAATACGAATCCAAAACAAAAACTAGCTGTTGATGTAGAAATGCAACACATAGCTACTCAAGACTTAGTCGGCTTAGTTAAGATTGTAACATCACCAACACCAACACCAAAAAAATCAATTATAACCTGAAAAAATGAGATATACCGACGGATGCAACATCTCTCTAAGCCAATGCAAATACCATATCAATAAGATTAAAATAAAATCATTGGTTGAACTAGTACGTATGGTAATTTGAAAATACCATATCAATTAGATTTTGGGTGCAATACTCTTTATCTAATTGATATGGTAGATAAAGAGTAGGTAATTTGTTAGTCTAGTACATATGGTAATTTGCAAGACGCCGTATCATAACCAGACCGAACCGGCCACTTCAACCGAAACCGGATCGATTGGTTGAACTGAAAAAACCAGGTTCAACAAGAAAAACCGAGAACAAAATGAAAAACCGGCTTGATGTCTGGTTCGGTTTAAGAAACCATGATTAAAACATTGTTTTCTTAGGTAGAGAGAGTTGAGTGTGTCTTAGAACTTGACGGAATGTAAAATATGAGAAAATGATTGAGATGTTTAAGTTGCATTTAATTTTATACTGTACTAAATTAGCTTGTCTAGTGATTATTTAATTGCAAGTAACATAATGTTCAAATGCCTATAAATTAGCTAAAAAAATCCGTAAATTACGGGTATTTTAAAGAATAGCATTAAAAGTAAAGAAAGTTGATATCATGAAATGAAACAACAAAACAAATGAGTAATCTATGCAGAGAAAAAGAAAGTGTCGCAAATGAGAACACATTCTAGTTATTGTGTTATCCATTTTGATTTGTTGTAAAAACTCAAAGACACGCCGATGAAGCTATGCAGTTCGATGTGAAGTTGCTGTACAAACTTGGACGTATCTAAGTTTAATGCTCAATGTACATTAGCTTCAAAGGCTTCTACTTCTCGTATTTTTAACTCTCACTAAAATTATCCAATCTCACACATAAGATTAGTGGCTTAGTAACATCAAAATAATAATCTTTTCATGTTACAATATTTAAAAAGTGACAATAAAGTATTGAGTACATAAAGTGATGAAGATTACAGAATTTTCCTAGAGCTTCAACTTCACATGGCAATATCTCATCGAAAGGTTTGCAATCGAATTTATGGACCAAATCGTTGAAATCTTCACACCCATTTTATCTTAGGTTTTGTGTTATAACTTAGTTGCACCGGGTTTGGCACAATACACCATTGATGTTGGATTTTTCTAAGGCCATTCACTTGCAATCACAACATCACTTTCATTTAGAGGATGCTTAAAACCCGATAGTAAAGCCACTATGACGGTCATAAACATTTTGTTCATATAATAGTAAAATAAACACAATAGTTAAACATGACCGAAGAAAAAAGAATGTTAATTTAAATGGAACTCGGTTGAATTCTTTAATAGTTACACCCAAAAAATCAATACGCTAAAAACAAGTTCTAAAATAAGACAAGAGTCAATTGAAATGTTTAAAAAAGGGGTCACAATAATTCTTCAAATAATTATTAAAATGCATTAACGTGATTGTTGAATTTTTAAACGTTTTGTATTACTAAAAAATGTCCTTCAATAAACTAGTTATAATACCTGTGCACGCACAGGGTTTTTAAAATTTCGTAACAAAAAAAAAATGTAATGGGTATAACTCAAATTTAATCTAACGTTTATGTATAATGTATAAAAATAATTTTTCTCTGAGACCGAACTATATAAGGAAATTATAATTACTTGTATAAGTAAATTATAAATGCATGAAAAAAATGACAAAGAGTGCATTCGAAGAATAATTATAAAGAAATAATAATATAGTTATAATACCCGTGCATGCACAGGGTTTTTTCAGAAAAATTTAATTATATAGTATTATCGTTAAAAACAGAAAATCATAATTATAGAAGTATAAATGCATGAAGAATAATGTTACTTGTACAGGTATTATTTTCTGTTTTCAATAAAACATTAAAAAAAAGTTACTAAAAGTTGGTGTGTGTGAAAAAAAGTTAAACCATAAAAAAAGTTACTAAAAACTATCAGCTAGATAAGGCATAAGCCAAAGTCTGTTGAGGTCTCTTTCGGATTCTATCCATAAGCAAAAAGAGGTTAACACATAAATCATAAGTATAGAAGTATGGTTGTATCTCACATCCGTGTTTACCAACTCAATAACATTATCGCAATATAGTAACGTAATAACTTGATTAAAAACTATGTATTCTTGCTTAATAATTCTCATGTACATAGTTTAATTCATATACAACGGCCAACTATTACGCATATATTTATTTTCATGAGTCGTTGTTATAAATAAAATCGCGTATATTTATTTTCATATCCAGTTAACCCTCGTGCTTAGCATTTGATATTTATATTCCCGTTACTAATAATTTAGCCGTATTTAATATTCAAACCCGTGTATGCATGAATTAAACTTTTAAATAGAATAACATGAGTCCTTATTAAAAGAAAATATATATTTTAATGGATGGAAGTCTAAAACTAACAATATTAAAACTAATTCGCATATTTACCAAATTTTGTAATTTTAATGGATGAAAGTCTAAAAATTAATACTAATATTCATGTAATTTTAAACAATGTTAATATTATAAAGTATAAGGGGTACAAAATATAAGGGGTTATTTGTGTTTTTTTCTAAAGTTATTAGAAAACATGGAAACTTGTAATTTTAAACTTAGCTCTACAAATTTATTTAAAGTTCAACCACTAAAGTTTTATTAATTACTTCATCTTTTTTTAAGTTTTTGTTTTCATAAATTTGACACCTATATTTTTATTCATTTTTTTTCTTTAATCAAATTCTCCACCAAATTTATTAAAGTTTGACCAAAATCAATTCAATTTTGACTTTCTATTGGCCAATCATATTGCTTGATTTCGCCTACGTGGCAAAATCGAGGTCTCCTATTGGTCCAATTTTTTTTCTACTAAGATTGTTTTGTCAAAAACACTCCGAAATGATGTAATTCTTTTATTATATAAAAGATATGCTTTTTTCTCTAACCATCGTGATTGATTTTTATAATAAATGTCAACGTTATGTTTAAATTAGTTGACTCTAATGTAAGGTTTATAATCAAATTATATATCTTACTTGATTTAGAAAGAGATTCATCATTCATGTCTCCTCAAAGTTCTTTTCTGGATTTTGATTTTGAATGAATAATCGTAAGGCTCTATTAATGATTATCTACATTTATTGGATACAAATAAGATTTGATTATGTGTAACAGAAAATACATTGCTCGTTAAAGAAAAAAGAAAAAAAAAATCACTTTAAACGCAGTAACAAAACAACGTGTAAAAGCTCTTTTCTCGATTTGACTGTCACGAAAAAATATGTAACAAAAAAAAACATTGCTCGTCTAAAAGAAATAATTACCTATTTTTTAGCATCGTAATGCATGGGGTATTTTACTTATCTTACTATATTATAAAGCATTAAGACCTATTCATAATGAAAACTCTTCAAATTAAGTAATCCAAGTTATAAAGCTATAAGTACAACTAATTAAAACACATTCTTTAACATTTTTTTAAACTCAAAGTACAACTAATTAAAATAGAAATACTAACATTAAATACAATAATAAATCTTTATGTACATTAAATATAATTAATTAACTAGTCAATAAATACAATTAATACAATATAAAACACCCCTTACATATAAAATACAAATTATCAAACATATTGTACAACCAACTTAAACACAATTCCTGTATTAAATGTCACTAATACAAATAATAAAGCACATTATACAAATATTCAAGCCCAAACGGGCAACATGCCAAATAGGCTCGAGCCCGAACGGGCAACAGGCTCGAGCCTGAACGGATACAAGCCAACGGACTCGAGCCCAAACGAGCACAAGCAAAACGAAATTCTTGATATCTGTAAATTTATTGTCAAAAACAACATAATAAATTAAAATACATGATTCACCGGAATATTTTATTTTAGGATACCCACCGCTGTAACGCGCGAGTACCCTGCTAGTTATTATAATATAAAGCATGAATAAAAAAATCTCTTAAATTTCATAAGCACATAAAATTATAATTCTACCGTACTTATAAAGTTAATTTCGTTTTAAACATAGTAACTCAATTTATACACTACATATAAACTGTTTTATGTCTCATTCTTTTTCTTTTTTCTACGATTTCTAAAAACAGATATTCAAGTTATTAAGTGTTAAGCAATAGGTAAATTATTAAATTAAGTAAAATACTTAATAAAACAAATGTTTAGGTAAAACAAATTTTTACGTAAGTAACAAAAACTGTCTAAACACATCATACATACAAAAAATGTTGATTAGTCAACATTATCAGTGAGCACAACTCAAATGAAAATATAAGTTGCTAAGCAAATAGAAAATTTACCTAAACAAATCACTCAGAAAAAGTTTGAGTGATCAACCTTTTAGTTAAACATTCTCAATAATGATCTTATTAATGAAATTCTCCCAAAAAGGATGTATCCCTAAAAAATTTGTACGAAAGAAGAAAAAAAAAAATACAATCTAAAAGTACTAGTTGTCGAAAGTTTTGATTAATAGTAACCACCGCAGCAATATGCGAGTACCATGCTAGTTCCTCAAAATTAACAAAGGCTTGCATCACGTGAATATTGTTTCAAAGCTCTACTTTGATAAATCTAGAGGTGAAATTCGAGTTCTTTGAAGCCCAACATTGAAATGTATGGACATGTATAATCTTTATCGGTTTGTATCAAATTTATCGGTTTGTCTAAATTACAACTGCAAATTTACATACACCGTAAAAAGTCCTAAAATAATACATAAGTAAATTAGAGATTTTTTTCTAGACATTCATGCTTACTGCATGATTAAAGTTGTGATTTCAAAAATTTGAACAAAATGTTTAAACTTAACTCTAAGTTGACAAAAATTTATACTAACTATTACACATGTTTTTTAACACACCATGAAAGAATCATATATAAACATTACTAAGGTATTGTTTTTTTCTTCCAAAACACTCAATGCTTATTACATGGTTATACTAGTAGTTTGAAAACTTTCAATAAAATGTTAAAACTTAATTTTAAAGTTGAAGAACTTGATATTGACAATTACACATGTGATATTTATACATTTAATAACGTCCTAATTTAAAATGTATAAAAACAATGTGTTGCAGGAATCTCCAAAATTAATGATATGCTAAGAAAGTCTAGAGGTAAAATTTGATTTCTTTAGTCAAGTGACATATTTCATAAATTTTGACATATTGATAAAATATAAATTGTTTGATATACTAAACACTTATAAAAGCTATTGTAATGTGTCTTAACTTCGTAGAACTTCAGTTCCAAATCAACTATACATATGGAATAGTGATAACAAATAACCCATAACAAAAATTAAATAAAGATTAATATTTCAGAAGGAGATATATTAATTACAATTTTTTGCGACCAATTATCTATAATTTTATGCTAAAATTGTGGGTCATTGAGTTATTTTGTGGCTTCCGTGTAGCCACTTCAAGGTTGTTTGCACCTTTCCTGAGTCTCTTTTCTTTTCTTGTGTATTTTTGTTAAAGGATTATAGCCGATTAGTTACAAAAATTGTAGCTAATTAGTTACAAAAATTGTAGCCAAGCTATCCCATCTCATAAATACCCTTTCGTAGCCCTCACATTCATAACTCTGGCCTTTTTGTAATCTCTTGTTGTCATGCATATGTAGCTTGCTTGTGTGTGTAGATATTATTTAAACTACAAAATGAAAGACAAAATCAATAAAACACATTGTTAAGAAGTTCATTCAACTACTGATTAACATTCTCTGCTCAAACTCATAACAAAACTTAAACATAAAATAACTAATGACCATTACGATTAAACTTATTTGAGTGTCATAGGGCTTTTTGAGATATCTCATTACGATTAAACCTATCAAACTCATCGCATTATTAAAAACTTAAACTACAACATATAAATAAAATAAAAAGATAGGGTTCATCTTAGAGACTTAGACCGATGTGATAACAGATACATATGAACGTATAACAAAATTAATAGCCCTATACGCTACCAGATGTACGATAAGCATGACAGAACCCTTGAAATCTCCACTATTCCATTTTGCAACTTATCTAATTGTTTATTGATAAGCTTCAAAAGATGAAAAGGTAGGGAGCGTATTGAAATGACACCAACACCTTCGAATTAGTCTCCCACAAACTCACGCACAAATTAAAGAGCAATGCAAAAGCCTCTCACAAATGCAAAAACCTCTCACAATATACTTTTAGAGCATTGATTGGCATGCCTAACCGGTATGCCTAATTATATGCCTAAACCTATGTGTCAGGATTCTGTTGGTGGACAGCAGGGGACCCACTTCTTCATCAACCAATAACTTATTGACATATCCATTTAGGCACATAATTAGTCACAATTTTAGGCATCCAAATCATTTTCCATACTTTTATTACACACACAGTAATATTACTAACAGGGTACTCGCGCGTTGCGGCGGCGAATACTCTGAAATAAAAATTTTCGGTGAATCATGTATTTTAGTTTATTATGTTTTTTTGACAATAAATTTACGGATATCAAAAATTTCATGTGACGTATTTCAACTCCATAATTAAAAATTTTATTTTGTCATTTTTTTAAAGCGATTCGTATAACATGATTCCGTTGCCCGTGCCCGTTCGGGCTCGAGCCCCTTTGGCCTGTTGCTCGTTCAGGCTTGAATATTTGTATAATGTGATTTATTATTTGTATTAGTGACATTTAATGCATGAATTTTGTTTAACTTGGTTGTATAATATGTTTGATATTTTGTATTTCTTATGTAAAGGGTGTTTTTATAACTGCATTAATTGTATTTACTGACTGGTTGTAATTGTGTCAAAGTAAATTATACCTTTTGCTTTAATATTTGTATCTATTTAAAAATCTGGACCACATTAATTGCTTATTTAAAACTAAAAGAAAAAGTGTTTTTGTGTTTTAAAGTGTTGTACCTTATGCTTTAAAAGTTGTACTCCTTCCGTCCCATAATAATTGTCCACTTTAACTCTTATGAGTCTTTCTTGTTCAACTTTGACCATTAATATTTTTATTTGTGTTATATACGGAGTAATATTTTATGACAATTATACCAAATGAAAATACATTTAAAACCAAGTCTATTCATATATTTTTCATCAAATATTATATTACATAAATAAGAATATTTATGTTCAAAGCTGAATAAAAAAGACTAAAAAAAGTTAAAGTGGACAATTATTATGGGATGGAGGTAGTACGTTTTAATTTTAAAAAAGAAAGTATTTAGTGTATTATATGTAGTATAGATATGTTTTTTTACACTTATTGTCTTTTTGCATTCAAATCGTCAATTTTAACACTTATCAAAATGATAAGTATGAATATAAATAGGAACAAAGTAATTGGAGAATATATAATTTCTCCAAAATAAATGGGCTTTATGATATAGTTAATGAGATATATTTTTTTTTGAACAAATAATGAGATATATTTGGCTGTCAAACTTGCGCTTTATAAGCATGGCTTTTGCTAAGCTCTTACTCAGAAGACTGGTCTTCCACGTGTCATAAGGATATGCAATATTATTTTTGAAAAAAATTAAAGCCACCAAATGTGTTATACTAGGAGTGGTAAGCGGTTTTTGCAAAGCTCGGGTGTGTTTGGTGCAGAACATTTAAGAGCAGTGAACGTTGTGATTTTTAATGCTCGTTTAGCAAACATTAAATAGCGTTATATATTTTTTCAGGATGATCATTTTCCAACGCTCATTAAGTAGCATTTAAGAGCATTGAAAATTTATGAGTTGTTTTTACGCATTATAATTACATTTACAACTACGTTACCAAACATTTTTATAAAAAAAGAAAGCTACTAGCTACTTACAGCTACTAATGTTGATAGATAGATAGATGAAGTACATTTTTTAACCATATCAATAATTTATTATAAAGTATGTAGCGTATGTTTAGCACAAAATGGTAGCTTTTTAGAGCGGTAAGCAGTGATCAATAGACATTTTGAATTTTAGTGATCCTTTGATAAAAGAGCGATGAGCTTTGACTATTTTTTTAAGAAGACTAATTTTTCGATGATTGTTTAAGAAACACACCCGTAGTCCATTAATGAATCTTTTATTTTGCTTTTACT
This sequence comes from Artemisia annua, assembly GCA_014162995.1. NCBI lineage: Eukaryota > Viridiplantae > Streptophyta > Magnoliopsida > Asterales > Asteraceae > Artemisia > Artemisia annua. The sequence continues at coordinate 138,863 of LBNU01015337.1, forward strand.
AAAAATGGAACAAAGTTATAAAGCATTCATATAGATAACGTTAATTATTTGAATCTAAGTACTCGTATTACTTTGGCGACTTCCTTTTTGAGAAGTTGCATGGTTTGGTTCCGTTAAAAACAAATAAAGATAAGATTATAAAACATGAATCGAAAGCAATGTCACATTTCCCATAGGATTAATATTATAGATACGTAAAGAAAGTGTGATAACATTATTAAACAATACGTGTAATAGCACCAAGGGTACGTTAAGTTCACGCTGTTTGTGGCAAAAAAAGAAAACAAATAGTTAACCAATAGCAGCTTGTGTTTGATGAATCAGATCACACATTAACTAACGTTTACACTTGTAAAAAGAAAGTAGGTTATTCTACACACATAAAACAAAAAACAAAATGTCTAACATGTGAGCTTGCATCAAGTAATTTTGTCAAACATTATCATCCGAGAGCTTGTTCAATGTAATTTCCACCTTAGTTGGCCGATTAAAGTGGGTTTTGTGAAAAATATATCATGATTTCAATCAAAATTTTTGAAAAAGTTCAGTAGAACATATACATATTGCTTGTGGCTAAATCTATAATACTATAAGATTGAGTCCTAATATTAAATGTGGAGTTATGAAGATAGTTGCTAAAGAGGTAGAAACAAGTTTAGGTCATTTAGTATTTCGCAATGCACCCTTTACTTTCTTCTGGATATTAATGGAGGGTAATTGCCAGCATATGAACAGGCGTATAACAACCATATGCTTTCAATTGTTTCTTTTTAATGACAAATCATATTTATTGTTTAACCTTTTCAACTCCATTGAAGGTTATATACTCCCTTATAAATAGCACAATTCAGAAGGCTCACAACAGATTCTTACACCGCCACTGCCAACGAACCACTGCCAACATCAACTGTTACTGCCGCCGACACCGCCGAATCTTAATTTAAGAGGTGGTGTTTCGAGCTTGGGTGGTTAGTTGTTGTTTTAGCAGTTC
>LBNU01015346.1:6029-56027 GCA_014162995.1 Artemisia annua
TTTTTTTTTTTTTTTAACTTTTCGGTTTTTCATTTTTATATAATACTATTTTTTTTTATCAAATTAGATCAACCATTTGAAACACGAACACAAAAGAAATAACATTTAACACACACAAAAAATGTGTTAATTAGCATAATCATTTGTTGATTAAATAAATAAATGGGCATTGATTGATTATAGTGTATTATCCTTTAATGCAAGCTGGTAATTATTTACAGAATATATATATATAAAAAAGTACTTTTGTTTTATCTATTATGCAATGATTTACATTGACTATAGATGGGTTTAGGGGTGTCATAAAACCCGACCCGAACCCGACCCGACCCGAACCCGACCGGGTTCGGGGCAACTCGGGTCGGGTCAACTCGGGTCAAAAATCCTATTCGGGTCAATCGGGTCAACCCGAATTGACCCGAGTTCTAAATAGGGTCGGGTTCGGGTATATTTTTTGGAGGCTTGACCCGAGTTGACCCGACCCGAGTTGACCCGGCTAAAATAATACTTTACAATGTAAAAAAACTCGGGTTGGCCCCAAACCCGAGTTGACCCGACCCGATTGACCCGACCCGAGTTGACCCGAACCCGAATTGACCCGACCCGAGTTGACCCGAGTTCTAAATAGGGTCGGGTTCGGGTATATTTTTTGGAGGCTTGACCCGAGTTGACCCGAACCCGACCGGGTCAACCCGAATTTAAGAAACCATTACTAGACTACTATGAGAGTGTTTTTTTTCTACTTATTAAATGAGCTCAAACTCTTGTTTCATTTTAGTGGAGAGACAAAAAATAGAAACCACTTAATTTAAGAAACACAACCTATGTTACATTTGCATCAACATAAGATAATGCATTAATTGTATGAGGAACGAGTTCTTTAGTTGTTGATGCATAATCTGGCGCGGGTCGATTCAACGACTCTCCTTGGGCCGTTAGTCGTCTTCTCGAGCCCTATTAGACCTGTCAACAACGAAAACCCGTTAGGAGTGGACCCGAGGCCGTAGCCCCGGGATCCACCTCCGACGGTCAAGTCAGTCATCGATGCGATGTAGCATATATGAGTTAGGTTTAGGGTAACCTGTTATAATCTGCTGAATAAAGGGATTCCATCCATGTATTTATAAGGCATGGATTAGGGTTTTAGGTGTAGAGTGGGCCGGTGTCGCCGGGCCTAGCCCATTCCTGGCCTAGTCCAGACTATGCGTCTACATTAGTCAAATGAAGACATTCTAACTAGGGTTATTTCTGCTGTTAGGTAACGAACTTTCCAAAATTTTCAATGTTAGGTATTTTACTCTCGAAAATACCAAGTTAGGTAAACAAACTTTCAACTTTGTTCAATGTTAGGTAATTTGAGCAATTTTTGCAACCGGTGACCTGCTAAACCGGTTACCATTGTACCAATGTCATTTTTTATTATATTTTTTTAAAGTAAATTACTAAAATACCCTCATCTTCAACCTCCCTCATTTATCACCATTATTTGACAACTCATTCTTTTTCCTCCACCCACACCCACACCCACGACCACCAACTGCAACAACCACCATCTATTTTTCTTTTCTAGCATTCGAGTTAAAACCTATGAAATCTGTCAAACCAAAGTTATTTGGCTAGGTATTTTTTTGCAGAACAATAAATCTGATGTTGAAACTGTGATAGAATGATGCAAGGCTGAGGATACCACCATGTTGCCTGTTGGTTAGGCTTTGCATACATCAGACTTTGGTTTCAGGTATGAGAATAAGGGTGTTTGGAGTTTAACAAAAACCAAGAAATCCCAAATCAAGAATCAAATCAAAACCTCAATAAAGCCTCGCCTCACCTAACCCCGGTTCATATGTCGATTCACTACTGCAAACTACCGATCGTTTCTTAGAAACTGTTGATAATGGTATTTTTAAATTCCCAATTGCAAGCCCATCAATAGGTGAATCATTTGTTATATCAATTAAAACTGATCTCGATTTTTTGACCCCATTCTCAGATTCTTCAAATTTCCTTAATGTAGTATGTTACAACCAAACAATGATTCCGGCCATCATTTTTTTCACCAAGTTCATCACACACATCGACACCCGTGGGACATGGAAATGGTTATGGTGAGGTTAATATGGTGGCAGTAGCCATGGTGATGACTATAAGTTGAATCAAGTAAATGAGTTTAATTGGGTTTGATTGGGATTATAGATAAAATAGGGGAAGAAAGATGGAAAAGAGAGATATAACTGTTCATATGACGTCATATGTGGGCCCCATAATCGTAGCAGGTAATATTACCTAACATTGAAGGTTTCACAAAGTTTGGTTACATAACTTGGTATTTTCGTGAGTAAAATACCTAACATTGAAAATTATAGAAAGTTCGTTACCTATATGTAGAATTAACCCTTCTAACTAGTCTATCCTCGTTTCTACACCTCTCACATGTGTGTACTTTGATAGTTTTAGGTGTAACTTATTTTCTACTTTAACCTTGACTTTATTCATACAATAAGTTGACTTAAAGTACCCTTTCATTTCATTAAAAGAAAAGATAGATAATGTTAACACATGGTTTCTAAAACCTGAATATGAATATTATTTATACCATCCCTCAAGGACGTAGCCCGTAGGTATTATGCAAGTAATGAAGTATCAACTTAACACTTATATAATTGATATCAGAGATGTTTTTTATGTGCATATAAAACTGATTACAAAATCATAGTAATAATAAGTTTTAAATTGTGTCTTCTGATAACAGATATAGAAAACTGATAATCTTAATCACAACTTTTCAAACAAGATTATACTAGATGTGCTTCACCAGGTTCGGCACCATAGCATCTAAGAGGCATAGAAGTAGAAGATACATTGAACAAGATGACTGCATACAGTGTTTCTTTAAGAGAAAAAGGTACATATCAGTAGTCCGACAAACCGAATTAAATTCAAATAAAAGAATTCTTTATTGGGGCATAGGGTTTTTCCTTTTTAGGATCAAACCAGAGACCTTCAAGTCTTTAACAACAGAAACTTACCACACGAATGAGGGGAGTCTGTGATTTTTCTTCTTTCTGAAAAGTCCTTGATGAAAAATGTTCCCGTCATATCTACAAAACCACAATTGATCTTCATATACATGTTCCATAAGCCAAAAAACTGTCAGGAATCCGCATCCTTCCCATTCACCCCTTGTCTTACAAATTGTCCGCGAACACGTGGTCTCTGTTCTGCCAGCTTTTTCCTGCTTTGGTATCGTACCTTCAATTGCAATCAACAAAAAAATGTTATTTTTCTTACGACAGACTCATGCTATGTTATTATTTTGCAAAGGGCAAATCGGTATTATGTATAACATCTCTAAATCATCAAAATAGTGCAAGCAAAGGAGATGGAACATCGAACATATGAGTAATACCTTCTTCTCAAAGCATCTTTCTTTCCTCTTCTGGCGGAACTTGATAAGGGCAGCTTCTCTCTGCGCTAATCGGTCTTGATCAACCTCACTACCTCTTCCGCTTCCACTTCCACTTCCATTTCCATTTCCAGATTTAACCTTTTCAACAACTCCATTATCACCCGCTTCGGCTATGGCTGTATAGCTGTTACCCTTTTGACCACTGCTGCCATTCTCTCCATTACTTTTATTATTACTTCCAGATGCACTCCCATAATTAGCAGCATTTCCTTCAACAGGTGCAGCCAAAACGTTAGATACCAAGTTTCCTGAAGATCCGTCATCTTGGTTATCCGTTTGTTGTTGCTGTTGTTGTGTTTTGTGGACATGATGGTGGTGGTGGTGATAATGGTGATGATGGTGGCGGACTTGAAACTGTGCCTTGTCACCATCAGAAGGACCAGGAGGAATGGTCTTGTCATCCGCAGGAGGTTCTGGTTTGGAGAATGCATTGTTAGTGCTCGAGCCCATATCGTTATTGTGAGTGCTACTGCCATTAGAACGTGGATTTGGGGCCCCATTTGAGTTAGATTGTATGTTCATGAGTTTTGCGGCTTCTGAACTGATAGTAACATCTACTGGAGAACAGCTGCCCACATTTCCAGTTGGAGCTTGATTGGCGTTTGATGTGGTGTTGTTATACCTGCATGCAACAGGCATCAGACTACAGGTGTATGGATGTGCAATGTAGAAACCGGCTATTATTGCGACATCAAGCAACAATAATCAGCTTTTAGTGATCGGATAAAGTCATTTGATTCTGACTATTCAACTACTAAAGTACTGACATGTAAAACAACTAGTTTCATACCAGCTGCAACAAAACTGATTATACATGGGCGGCATGGCACAACAAAAAGTACTTATCTACACTTAATTTCCTATTTTAAGGACTTTTCAACACCCTTTGGCATTGCTGACAATAATACTATTAGGGAAAATAGTCTTTTTAAGTCACATCATCTATTAGTGTTTTAAAGAATCAGAATTTTTCAAACTACAACTTCAAGCAACAGAAATAAATCCAAATACTACATTCTGCAACATGTATAATTATAAATAATTAATTACTTGTCTGATTAAGATTATTCAATATCACATAATGAGTTAATTACCTTGAAAAGGCTGAAACATCTGACTGTCTAACAACATTTCGCTTATGAGTGCTCATATCAGTATCCTCCAAGTCACGTGATCTCTTCAAACTGAGTTCTAGGGCAGGTGATCCCTTACTGTTGACTGATCCATTTGTTTTCGCGATCATAACATTATTAGCGGTCTTTGGTTCACCCACTTGATTCGTATTTAATTCGATAGTTTTTTCTGAATTTCTAGGGGCTCCAATTTCCAAATCTTTCCCCATTGCAATCGCATCTGCAATATGTTATAATTACTTGTAACCAAAAAATGAATAAACAGGGTCATGATGCTTTTAATTCAAATAAAAAGTGTCATTGTTTTACCCATGTTATCATCTTCTCCAGCATTACGCTCTATTGTGTTCACTTTATCTGGTCTTGCATGGATACCCTGAGCACAAGTGCTTTGAGAGGGCCCCGCTAACTGATCCCACGAATACTTTGCACTTTCAACTTCTACTGCTCTTCTTGACCAAGAACTCTATATGTTTAAGAATAGATCAGAATTGTTAATCACATACTTTTCAGATCAACGATAAAAAAATGAAGATCTTCTACACATACACACTCCTCACATAAGATGTAAATACTTATAATCGAGCGTTGATACTATTCATTTCCAACTTTTATTCGAACTGATACTTAACCCGCGTGGATAATGTTCATACAAAAGAAGATAAGCAATACCTGAGTTCCACTTCCATTATCACTTCCATCCTTCGCGGCCAGGCCTATGCTCCTGTCATCATCCTCATCACTGCTATCACTGTCATCATCCGAGACTTCAATGCTTCTCGCCTTAGCAGTTTTACGAGCATGTATCCTACTCTCACTCTCACTACCGCTAGACTGATGAAAACACAAGTAATTAATGCAAAAAAGAAAAGAGGGTTTAGTTTACTAGTGTATATTGTTTGGAAAATGAAGTAGCACAAAACTGTTGCATTCTACTCCACCAATTTAACTTTAAACAAACCTGAAGCCAAAGTCCAAAAGCATAATAACTAAATTAACTCACACTGTGACATTTCCTCCAAACATGCTGCCAGAGGTTTTTTAGCTCATTCTTTCGAATGGGTTTGACTAAAAAGTCAACTGCACCTTTGGATAAACAGTTAAAGACTATACCCATAGAATCATCAGATGACATCACTGCACATAAAACATGTTAGGTGTAGCAACTGAATGTAAATGTAATAAAAGTTTAAATTTCTAATGAAAACAAGAACGATACTCACTAATCACTGGTGTATTTTTGCGTGGTATGTGGTTCATGATCTTGGACAAAAGACCGATTCCAGATAGAAATGGCATGACCACTTCAGTTAAAACAAGATCAATTTGTTTGTTGAGATCAACCAGTACCTTCCATGCTTCTAGACCATTTGCAACAGCAGTAACTGCAATGGAGTAACTCGCATGTTGTCATAAAAATTCAAGAAACAAGAACAAATGGTAAGAAATCAATCAACTGATCTCCATTCATGGGAGAGTTGTCCTTTCCCCTCACGTCATCGGAACAAGATCCCCATGAAGATGACAGATAACCTAAATGAATGGACCTTAAAAGTTTGTGTATAATTCCGGTCCATTTTTCAATAAATGTGAATATACGCCGGAGGTCTTCTTGGAAGCGGTCTCCCTACTCTCGGGTTTACCCTAAAGTAGGGTATGATCTGCCTACATTCCACCTCCCCCATACCTCGTTGAGACGGGATTGGGTATTGTTTTTGTTGAATACACCCAAAAGCTGAGACACGGTGGGGCTGGCCGGTGCTCAGCCCCCGTCAACCAGTATTATACATAGTGGCCCATTATATCTCGGTGACAATAGTTACTTTAAAGTTCCAATCCCCCTCAATTGTCCATTTGTTTATTTATGTTTTTACTCTTAACAGTTTTCTAGTTTTACATTCAGCCTTTAAATACTCTATATTGATTTGTTCTTTTTACTTTTCAATCATATGCAAACTATTGATAATATGGCTATCTTTTCTTCATCTTTTATGATATTGCTTTACAATAAAATACCATCAATTTTATGGAATAAAACCTCACATGATACTTGGAACACTTCCTGAAATTGGTTGAAGCATTAAAAAAACAAACACTTGAGCATTTTTTAAACGTCAACCATGTAAAAAGTTTATATAGTAACTTAACCTACCAATTATTTGATGTTGAAATTGATCTAAACTGATATGGTTTTTAATATCCTATTTTTGTTTCTTTTGGTTGATCATAAAAGAAATTTGTTACTAGCAAGATGGTTTATGACATTGAAGATTGCTTTTGGCAACATTACTGGTGCTTGTTGCCTAACAAAACAATTTTATTCTGTTTTTACGATAAATAGATATTTTACGTTATTTTTTCCTTTTAACAACATGATATTTATCGTTACTATAAGTGCTCATTGTACATCGGATTTGTCTGCCCTTATAGATGCTATATCACCTATTTCAAGTGCTAATTAGTTGTCTCTCTGTAACCCAAGCCTATTATAAATCAGATTGCTCTATTTCTCTCCACTGACTCCCAATCTATAGCCTACATATTTCTGTAGAGTTGACCGTCATACCTACATATGTGATTTTTTTAAATATCTACCTCTATCGAGACCAATCAGAAAAACAAATAGACTGTTCATGGTTTCAACTTTCAAGTTTTTAACCAAATCCGGTAAGAAGCATGGCAGCCTTCTATTCATGTGTAGCGACGCACATCCGAAAGGATGGTCATCCCCTTGATGCCATATAAAAAATAATCTAACTATGAAACTTTATGAGATTTGAGGGGATTGTATCTCAGCTTTTCAGTCGATATGGTGGGGTTTTATATACATATATAATTAGGTCATTCTATAGGAGCTAACCTCATAAAGATACTATAAGATGTTCTAATTACTAATTTCAAATGGTATCTTTTATTAAATAACGAAGCTACAAGTCAAATATGTGCATCAATTTGTCAACCACCGCAAAAAGAGCAACTAAATAACAAAAAGTGGTGAAAGTAAACACACCTTCATAGCTGCAATTACGTAGCAGCGCACTAACAACATGTCGAGTACAATCGTCATCTTCCACTAACAAAACTTTCAAAGACCTAACAGGCAAAAACCTCTCCCATTGAACCAACGGCCCTTGAGCTTGCGGATGAGTTCGTTTAACAACATCCTGTGATACAACCAACTCTATCTTCCTACCACCATTAACATCCTCATTAATCCTAGACTCATCTTCGTCAGACAACCTTTGACCATTAAACGCACCTACGTCTCTCACTTCTTTCAACTCATTCCGTTTATGATGATTAAGTTCCGCGGATCCATTAGTTTCCGGAACACAAGTACTCACTCCAACACTCCTCATTAACCGGATTCAAAAAGACCAATTATAAATATGTTGCAGCTCTGCCACACCAAAAAAAGTTCTTTCTTCGTCGAGAAGTGGCACATACCGTTGTCTCCAAGTAATAAACTTACGCACGTAACCCCTTACAAAAACCTAAACACAATCACATAACACCATTAAAACCCCCAAAAACCTCAACTTCATAAACTCAATCTAATTATTAAATGGGTATTTGGACTAGCTTATTTAGCCAGCTTACGTGCTTATCTGATATTGAAAAAGCCAATAAGCTCACGTTTTGGAGCTTCTAAACTTATCACATAAGTTTATGGCTTAAGCCATAAACTCAACCACTAAAGTTAACAAGGTCTAAAAAGTGCGCTTATCGGCTTTTTCAATATCAAATAAGCACGTAAGCCGGCTAAATAAGCTAATCCAAACACCCATTTATTAACCATAACATCAACAACCCCTAAATAAACTAATAAATCAACAAATTAATTAAATTTCACAAAGATAACTCACATTTACAATAATAAATGGGTGTTTGGACTAGCTTATTTAGCCAGCTTACGCGCTTATCTGATAATGAAAAAGCCGATAAGGTCACTTTTTAGAGCTTCTAAACTTATCAGAATAAGTTTATGGCTTAAGCCATAAACTCAACTACTAAAGTTAACAAGCTCCAAAAAGTGACCTTATCGGCTTTTTCATTATCAAATAAGCGCGTAAGCCGGCTAAATAAGCTAATCCAAACACCCATTAACAACAAATATACAAATTTTCACTAAGAAACTCACATTTACAATAATAAATGAACAGATCCTTGAGTTAAAAAAGGATATCCTGAAAAATAACCGTTAATTAAAATAAAAAAGGAATAAAAAAGAGATGAATATAATTAGGCGAAAATCTAGGGTTTGTGTATTGATGAAATATAAATTAGGATCTATTGGTTGAGAGTAGAAGAAGATATTAATATTCGTTGGTGTGATGACGTGGAGGTAGTGAGGGCCAATAATGTGCCACGTGGGATGACACGTAGGATGGAGATCTATATGTGGCTTCTGAGAGGTGTTTGGGTCGGATTTGCGGATCTTTTAAGATCCGATTTGAGTGGACACGTGGTGGGTTGTGGGTTGAGTTAAAGGTTTTTTTTAATAAATCAATCTGTCGGTAAGAAATGGCCCCTTGGTTTGATTGGATGGGTTTGAATTGACACGTCAGCAATAAAATATCTTGGGTTGTGTGAGTGTGTGTATGGTGTGGGTGGTGCATCTGGCCATTGATTGGTTGCCACGTGTTGTGTGGTTATATGTTGAGGATCATACGGCTAGCATTTGCTTGATTTGAAATGCTTTTTTGGAAAATGATAAATCATTATTTGATAATGATGTGCCTAATTATCTTCGGAAAATGACTGAGAGGCTTAAAAGTGTGCCTAATTTTATGACTAAATAGATGTGGAATTTATTTATTGGTTTGTGAAAAAGTGGATCTCTTTGCTGTCACTAATGGGATGCTGACACATAGGATTAGGCATACCAATTATGCATGCTAATCAATGCTCATTATCTTATTACTTACAGGATCGTGACAAATGTCAGAACTAATGGTTTAAATGTAAAAAGAGAATGAGTGAAAAAAATATATATAATATTATTCTGTGTGTAGGATGATTAGTAGGGGAATATTGTAGGAGGCTTTAGCAACGCTTTATTTTTTATTGTAGGAGGCTTTAGCAACGCTTTACTTATCTTCTTACACACACAAATATAAAATACATTTTTTTTCACTTATTATCTAACTACATCTAAACCGTTAGTTCTGTCACTTATCAGGATCTTCTAAGTAAAAAGATAAGTAAGAACAAAAAGTAAAAAGATATATCATTGCCCGTCCCAAAACTATTCTTCTCACATGTCTTTAAATAATAATCATTTTTTTTTCAATCAATTAAAAGAAAATTTAGTAGGTGCGGATAATATTTAAGTTGTTGAAAAGGGTAATGGTCCAATTTTTCTTAAACTAAGTGATATTTGTCCGAGAACAATAATTTTGAGACGAATAAAGTACGTGAAAAACAAGTCAGTTTTATAGAAAGTTTTCATAAAAAAATTAGAAATTAGAAAACTTGTTCTGTTATAAATCTTTATATTAAGAATTCGTTAAAGATGAGAAGTGTATAACTCTTCTAAATATTATCTACATTTTTCACTTTCTTAGAAAATACTCCTTTCGTCTCAAAATTATTGTCATGAGAGAAAAATCACAAATTTTAATAAAAGTTTGACCAATATAAATCTCAACCATTCAAATGGAATATTCCTCTACTAAATTCTTTTTTTTCTTATTCTCTTTTTTCTTACCTAAAATGAAAAGTGGACAATTATTTTAAGACATCTCAAAAAGGAAATGTGGACTATAATTTTGAGACGGATGGAGTATCATCCAAATAAGATTTCTAAATATTCACATTCTATACATATAAAATATCGTCTTTTTCCAAAACTTTTAGTTTTGAGAAACCAAAACTTTAAATAGAAAAGAAATTTATGCAACTAAACACGTTCTTTATCTACTATTTTAGGTTTTAGATTCTTTTTATTAATGATAAAGAAATATGAGATATATTAGGCGGTGGGTAATGGTCAACCAAACATCGCATTTAATTCAGATATCACATCAGCTTTTTAACACATTTTCTTACTACTATTTTTAAAGTTGTTGTGGTCATCGCCTAACCAACTATATAAAAAATATCTAATTTTGTACAAACATACCTCACAATATACCCTCTCATACTCTTTAGACTGAATGTAATGCGGTCACCATTGACACTTCAACGTCAACTCACTACAACCTTCTTCAGGAGCAAGTTAGTGTAACATGACGATTGCGGTCATCACAAAAAACATCCTTCGTTAAACACAAAAATACCCCACAAAACAATTTAAACCACACTCTCACACACAAATAAATGGTGTTAGTCAGTGGCGGAGCTAGAAAAATTTTTTTTTTGAGGGCCGAAACAATTTTTGTTCCGGAAGAACATTAAATGGGAGGGCCGAAACAATTTTTTTTCCGAAATAACACATGAAATCGCGAAAAAATACACTAACGGGCTTAGGCCTAGGGGGTCGGGACCCTTCCTGGTCCCTTAATAGCTCTGCCCCTGGTGTTAGTGCAAAAAGTGTGACTAGTTTAAGATTGGGCTTAGTCCGTATTGGGCCGTCCTTGATGGATCGTCCGCTGTAGGGCTTATGCACTAATCCAAGTAGTAAATTGAATCCCTGCACAAGTAAAAGCATACCGTTAGCCTTATAATGGGGACGGACCCCACGATTAAGCTCCGGCGTGAGAATAAGTGAGAAAGTCATACCTCGAAAGTGTGTACCGAGGTTACCATAGGCGGTCGAAATACTAGGGTTTCCTAGTATTTGGCCGAGATGGGACCCTTGTCGGGAAAGGGTCCGCAGCTTAATCGATGTTCGTAGACGTGGGTCACTTTCCGGACCGCGGGGCGGTCCGTGGGCGTACTTCGGGAGTGCCGCTCAAGTGGTCCGTACATGTCTGGACTGTGCCTTGCTCGGGGCTTGGGCTTTAGTCGTATCCGGTTTGTTGGGTTGTTAGGCCGGAGCCCATTTTGTTTGTAGGGCCGGAGCCTGGTTTATTTGTTGGGCCGGAGCCCGGTTGGATAGTCCAGGTCCGGTAAGCCTGCTATCCGTACTATACGTCATCAAGTCCCCCAGTCTAGTGTGTTTATTGCCTGCGACCGACCACAAGGTCGACCATCCATTACAGATGGTCTTATTCCTTTATCGTTAGTTGGTGTCTACCATCAAACCAACTACATTTAACCCCTACGGCGCGCCACGGTGGGAGGCCCGTTATGGTCGTTCGCGTGTAATGATGAATGTCATAACGCCTGGTCTTACATATAAGTTTATTAGACTTAACTCTTTAATTAGGTCAGACGTAACGGGAGGCACTACCACGAGTGGTGTCACTCCACCGTGGGTGGTCACCATTGCAGTCGCTCTCCGCCACGCATGGTCTCTAAATGTTGGCACTCGTTTGGCCGTGTAGACAATCAAACATGGCACAACATTTTTTCTAGTATATGTGGGATCCTTTTATGTGTTTAATTTGGTAGTCACGTTTAAGATTGTTTGGGGTTGGTTTAGTGAAGGTAGTGAATACTGAGGCGGCGGTGGTGAATAGGGTGACAATTACGCCAAGCCTTGCATTTTTACAGATGGTGTATATCTTCACTGATGTGCAAGTTGTAGTCAACTAGCCACATGCATTTCTTCGTTTATAACAATTTTGTCTCGTAAAGAATGAACATCCATGTTTGCGGTTTTAAGCTCCATTGGTGTTTCGGCATAAATTATTGAAGTATTTTATGCACTTCGTTTACAAAGATAGACTATAGAGTCAAGAGTACATGTAATCCGCTAGACATGTAATGTTTCTTTTATAACTTTGACTTCATTACCGGCTGTTATACTAATTTTGCCCCTACTTTTCATCAATTTGTAACTTTATCACAAATTTTAAGTTCACGAGGCTTAAGTACACAATCACATACACCCTAACATCGAGAAGGGTTGAGTTCAACTAGAGATACCATCGAGAAGGTATCTGTAGCAAAAATTATACAACTATATGAAAACCAAATGCTATCGAAAAGTCTATAGTTGTGTGTACCCAATTCGGTTGCGTTTAGGAAGCTATGAATTGAATCTACCCATTGTTGGTAGAGCAGACGTGAAGACATAATTTGAAAAGACAGAAGTGCCCATTCTAAATCATTTTTGGCACTCCTAACATCATGGATTTTTTGTTGGATTAACTAGTTATAATGCCCGCGCACGCGCGGGTTTTTTTTTTCTTTCTTTTTTTTTTAATTTTTTTTTTAATTTTTTGAAATAATTATTTAAAAATTTTAATCTTATTGTTTATTGCATCTTATCTATAATTTTTGTATTTACCTTCTACTTGTGTTGTGGATAAATATAAAATGTTACCTAATAAGAAAATAATCTTTTTTTTTAATACTCAAAGACAAACAAACAAGCAAATATATATGTAAACCGCACAAGATCGAGACCCAAACGATTAACCTTTATTTAACGTTTGTAAAGAAAAGAATGATGTACAATGACCCCTCCCCCCTCACCTCTTTATTGTAGAGATGAGGGGGGAAGAAAACCAACCCTAAAAGAGTTGAACTTTGGCTGCTATACAAAAGGAGAAAACAAGATGAATGAATGCACCAACTAATACAAGTCGTCTTTGCAATATATATAGCAAAAGAACCGACTTATGCATTCCTATTTGACTAAAGTTACACTATGACCCCCTAGACTTAATAGTACTTGCTAATATGCATACTATATTACAACAACTTTTTTTTTGGAAAATCACATTAACGGTCAAAAGAATTATGGCACAAACGGTCATATTTTCATTGTTTTTCTCTTCACCGAATCGGTGAATATCACCGAATAGGTCGCCGATTCCATCATGCCGACGCATAGGCAATGGATTTGCCGATCAATACCGAATGAAACCGAGTCTTGCCGACCCACGATGCCACTACCCTTACTACTACTTTTAAAGTTGTTGTGGTCATCGCCTAACCAACTATATAAAAATATCTAATTTTGTACAAACATACCTCACAATATATCATCTCATACTCTTTAGACTGAATGTAATGCGGTCACCATTGACACCTCAACGTCAACTTACTACAACCTTCTTCAGGAGCAAGTTAGTGTAATATGACGATTGAGGTCACCACAAAAAAACATCCTTGGTTAAACACAAAAATAACCCACAAAACAATTTAAACCACACTCTCACACACAAACAAATGGTGTTAGTGTAAAAAGTGTGACTAGGTTAAGATTGGGCTTAGTCCGTGCTGGGCCGTCCTTGATGGATCATCCGCTGTAAGGCTTATGCACTAATCCAAGTAGTAAATTGAATCCCTGCACAAGTAAAAGCACACTGTTAGCCTTATCGTGGGGACGTACCCCACGATTAAGCTCCGACATGAGAATAAGTACTCATGTTGTCAGAGAAGTATGTGTGTATTGGAATGAGTGAGAAAGTCATACCTCGAAAGTGTGTACAGAGGTTACCTTTTATAGGTGGTCGAAATACTAGGGTTTCCTAGTATTTCGCATATTGATGTAGTGGCCGAGATAGGACCCTTGTCGGGAAAGGTCCGCAGCTTAATCGATGTTCGTTGACGTGGGTCACTTTCCGAACCGCGGGGCGGTCCGTGAGCGTACTTCGGGAGTGCCGCTCAAGTGGTCCGTACATGTCCGGACTGTGCCTTGCTCGGGGCTTGGGCTTTAGTCGTATCCGGTTTGTTGGGTTGTTAGGCCGGAGCCCAGTTTGTTTGTAGGGCCGGAGCCCGGTTTATTTGTTGGGCCGGAGCCCGGTTTATTTGTTGGGCCGGAGCCCGGTTGGATAGTCCAGGTCCGGTAAGCCTGCTATACGTCATCAAGTCTCTCCAGTCTAGTGTGTTTGTTGCCTGCGACCGACCACAAGGTCGACCATCCATTACAGATGGTCTTATTCCTTCTTTATCGTTAGTTGGTGTCTACCATCAAACCAACTACATTTAACCCTTACAGCGCCGTCAGCGCGCCACGGTGAGAGGCCCATTATGATTGTTCGCGTGTAATGATGAATGTAATAACGCCTGGTCTTATATATAAGTTTATTAGACTTAACTCTTTAATTAGGTCAGACGTAACGGGAGGCACTACCACGAGTGGTGTCACTCCACCGTGGGTGGTCACCATTGCAGCCGCTCTCCGCCACGCATGGTCTCTAAATGTTGGCACTCGTTTGGCGGTGTAGACAATCAAACATGGCACAACATTTTTTTTAAGTATATGTGGGATACTTTTATGTGTTCGATTTGGTAGTCACGTTTAAGATTGTTTGGGGTTAGTTTAGTGAAGGTAGTGAATACTGAGGCGGCGGTGGTGAATAGAGTGACAATTACGCCAAGCCTTGCATTTTTACAAATGATGTAACTAGTTGTATATCTTCACTGATGTGCAAGTTGTAGTCAACTAGCCACATGCATTTCTTCGTTTATAACAATTTTGTCTCGTAAAGAATGAACATCCATGTTTGCGGTTTTAAGCTCCATTGGTGTTTCGGCATACATTATTGAAGTATTTTATGCACTTCGTTTACAAAGATAGGCTATAGAGTTAAGAGTACATGTAATCCGCTAGACATGTAATGTTTCTTTTATAACTTTGACTTCATTACCGGCTGTTCTACTAATTTTGCCCCTACTTTTCCTCAATTTGTAACTTTATCACAAATTTTAAGCTCACGAGGCTTAAGTACACAATCACATACACCCTAACATCGATAAGGGTTGAGTTCAACTAGAGATACCATCGAGAAGGTATCTGTAGCAAAAATTATACAACTATATGAAAACCAAATGCTATCGAAAAGTCTATAGTTGTGTGTACCCAATTCGGTTACGTTTAGGAAGCTATGAATTGAATCTACCCATTGTTGGTAGAGTAGACGTGAAGACATAATTTGAAAAGACAGAAGTGCCCATTCTAAATCATTTTTGGCACTCCTAACATCATGGATTTTTTGTTGGATTAATATCTTTTAGGCAGCAATCATGCAATCATGCCTTTTACAAACGTTAGTTATCTATAAATTTGTATACTGCACCAGACTTGGTCTCGAAAAACTGGGAATACTTATGTCCCAAAGAGTTAACATCATTTACTTGTAACACAAACTATAAAAAATATTTCAGTTAACTTTACAATAGGGTATCAAATCACACAAAACATTTTTTTTTTCATGCTAAATCATATCCAGCCTTCGAAATGAAGGGCAGATAAGATATCAAATGAAATCTGAAGAAACAACAACAATGCATTGAATTGAAACAACAAACTCTTGTTCTTTATGGAACGGCTTTCTTATAAACGAAGAAAGACATGATGATACTAGTTGGCTACAAACTACAAGTACTCGGGTATCTTTGAAGTTACATGTGATCTAGCCTGCCATCTTCATTGCTGTCATCTCCACCATGCCTGTCAAACAAACAAAACAAAAAAATTAGTAGAATACTAATAAGACAAGGGTTTTCTTCCTTCAGTTTTAATTCATGCCAGGTTTAGCGGTTGAGGTGTAATATAACTTAGGTACTTGCTCATTACTATAACTTGGTATAGGGGTGTTTGGATTTGTGTTTCCGATCTAACTATTTTATCATTACGACTTAATTCGCATTACTCATTATTACCATCTACAACAAACACCTCTCTATTTTCCACAAACATGTCCTTTTTGGTCATTTTATCTATTAAATCCTAAACAATTAGAGGATCTCAAACACTCAAACATGTCCTCCCATTTCACATAACTCTTTATGTTCCACAAACATGTCCTCTTTGATCATTTTATCTACTAAATCCTTAAGAATTAGAGGATGCCAAACACTAAAAAGTTAAACTATATGATCATCATCACTTTCAAATGGCACATCCAAAGTTCCAAACACCCCATTCACCTCAATGGTAAGTGGCAAAATAAATCTAAAACTCATATCTAATGCATTAAAAGTTTACCCAACAAACCATTCTTAAATACGGAGTATAAAAGAAATTCCTTGTAGATAAGAATACAAAATATCTTTATAGGTGGGAGTGGGATAGTGGGTGATTGTTGTTAGAGAATAAGAAAACAAACCGCCAAGAAGTGGTCAAATTTCGAGCCTTTCTGTCCAACTGAAGATTTTCCAATGCAATGGAGGCACGAGTAATATCCTCAGTAGTATCATCATTTTCATATCTCCAGTTGTAATCATCATTATTCCTATAGCTAGAGTTTGAGGAACCTCCTCTTCGGTCTGAATAATTATCAAATTAAATAAACACCACAAGTAAAATTAATGCTAAGAAGACAATATAAATCATAATTATTTTTATAAATAAAAATGTTCCTCGCAGAAAGGAATGTGAATGCTTACCAGATCCTTGAGACCCGGAACCTTGTCTAGCATAAGGAAAACATATAAATATAGTTAATAATAAATTTTGTAATAGAAACAAATGGTAAATGTGAGTATTAAAAACCACCTTCCCAGAGGAGCTAATCCTCCCGCAACTGATGATGAAGATGGCCTTCGAGAGTCCTGCTCTGGAATCGTTGATCGCCTTCCACTACCTCTTCCTTGAGATTGATTCTGCAATAAATCAAGTATCACTCATTTAGTAAAATCAATCAAAGTTTACTTGTACAGATAACCAATCATATTTTATCCATGGTAAGCATAAAAGTCCCATAGTTCAAATTTTAAGCCATTAGAAGGGTTTTGAGTAATTTATAGATCATAGCTTAGAATCACCTGTTACCAGATTTTGCCAATTATGATTAGTAAGGCTAACAAAAATGGGTATTATAACATGGAATCTATCAAAACTGATGTATTTTGCTTGGTTTTAACGTTGGTTTGAGCGCAGAGTTCAGGAGAAGGAATCATTTGGATTCCTAGTTATATGTATACCAACTGCTCACAAAAATTACATCATTTAGACATCCTGTGATTCCTCTATTCATATCTAGTAAAGCGATCACCTTAAAGATCACTCTCTTTATGTACAAAAGAGAGTATACAATGAATAAAAAATTTGTAATAGATTTTCATGCATTCCCACCTACTTATGCATGTATAGCTGTAGAAAGCTTAAAACTTGTTCCATTGTGTGTGAATATGTTTATACAAACTTGCAATATTACTCCCCGGTAAATGAAGAATAAATTACTCCGATATCTAAAAAGATCTGATGACAGAAACAAGTATCCTAAATGATGGAAGAAACCTACCCATTCAATTAACAAAAATTATAACTTTCTCCTGAGAGGCAAAACATAAATTTTCTCAAACTCTTTAGTCGTATACCGGTATATAGACATTTACAGTAGGGAGATTATCGGTGGTCCCTGAACTTTATAACGGATTTTGCATATGGAATAGCAGTGGTCCAAAAATGCAATGGTCATTGAGTATGGGACTATGGGCTAATATAAACTTTCCAACATAAAACACACCCAAACTCCCCGTTAACAACCCCCCCCCCCCTCCTCACCCCTTCTTTTTAACAACCTAAACACCCCGCATCACACCCATCTGCAAATAAACATTCAAGCCCGCCATCAGCTGTGGTTCCATTCCAACTTCCAATCACATAATTAAATACTTTAATTCAATATCCTCCAAATAAAGAGCTTCTAGGCGTTTCACGGCTAGCACTTTCAGCCGTATCTACGAAAATACATGAAGGTCCTTCAATCAACACTTCAGATAACGCTCATCGGTCTTGGACACACTAGTTTGAAAGTCCATTATAGTCTTTACATAAAATACGATGGAGCTAAGGTTCAGCTGTGTTTACTCAACGACTATATAGGATAATGTGAGCCTGTGAGGACATGGAACGTTGAAGCTGGTTCGGAAACCATGGAGTAGGATTATCGTCCGGTGAACGAAAGTGTAGGGCACGTAAGTGGTTTTTGTGGCGGTTTGAAGGTGTGAGTATCGTTTGAGGTTTTTGTGAATGAAATTCTGGAGTTTGTTTGTGGTCAAGAATAGAGGAAAGGGAGTCTTTACTTGAAGACGAAATGTTGAAAATGCACTTTGCAGGTGGAGGTAGAATTGGCCGATTGGGGCAGGGGCGGGGATGTAAGGAGGATGAAGCAGAAGTGTTTGGCTTAAGGTGAAGATGTGGTGTGATTTGTGAAGTGTTAGAGAGATGTTATAGCAGTCTTAGGTTGTGATATGTTAAAAAGTCCAAATTACCCATACTTAACTACTTAGTTAACGACCATTAATATTTTTGACCACCACCATTACGAAATCCAGACGTCATGGACTATTGGTGTAAGAGAGGTGATTTGTACACCATTTTTTTTCTCCATCCACCACTAAATCATGCATAGCAGTGTTGTACTGTATGCATCACTGGTGTAATTTAGTGGTGGATGGCAAAAAGAATTGGTGTACAAATCATCTCCCTTGGTGTAATGTCACAGACCTACATCTCATATGTGTACTGTAATATTGCATTTTTTAAGGTAACTTAACAATCTCACACTATAAAGAATTATACATAACAAATACCACACAATTGTCCCAGTTGGGACTTAACCCACAATCACTTGGTTAGGGTGCATCACTGCATCTTATTAAATCCCGTTAGGCTACAAGCGAGAAAGAAAGTACCAAACCTCAAATTTCAAAAAACCTTCAAGTACATCCAACAGCAACGGACCGCTNCACACAATTGTCCCAGTTGGGACTTAACCCACAATCACTTGGTTAGGGTGCATCACTGCATCTTATTAAATCCCGTTAGGCTACAAGCGAGAAAGAAAGTACCAAACCTCAAATTTCAAAAAACCTTCAAGTACATCCAACAGCAACGGACCGCTATCTCCATTCCTGTTTATATCATATCCGTTCTTATTACTGAAGTCTCTTAACTCTGCTTTCCAGGCATCCTTTTGCTGCAATAACAGGTTTAATCCAAGTTTAAAAGAACTATAAGTTTAAAAGAACTATAAGTTGAAATAAAAAACACGAATATAGCCTAAATTAATATGGCAAACAATAAACATTATTACCAAATTACACTCGGGCAAATAGACTTTAAGTGTGTGTCCAAGCTGTGCCCAATCCAAGTATTCACATATTAGAGCAGTTAGAAGCCGGCCTGAAAGCGTATCAAATAGGAACCAATTAAAAAATTCATCAGGTTGGTGATATAAAAGTTGAGATACCAAAGAATGCATGCTCCATACTAATAAACAGATATTTGCGCTAAGTAACCATAGATCTGTTAGATACAGTAATATCTAAATGTACTGGTCAATAATCGGGTGGGACAAATCACATTAACTATTGTTCTGTAATGATTAATAATACCTGAAGCAGAAGCATGAAGTTGCTTTGCACGATCATTGCAGCTACCCAGCAGCGCAGGAGGCAGACCTTCGTCCTTTTCAATTGCCTTGTCCTCTTCCTCTATTGCTTGGAACACGCTTGCTCTCAGCTCAGCCTTCAACAACAATAGCAAACGTATCAACCAGATATGATCAAATCAATCCTTAAAGGAAATATACCAGTAAAAAACAATCCAAATAAACAAAACATTTCCTAAATTCCCCTAACTGGAATTCCTATTGACATTCAATGTAGCTGATACTTATCATTCCAAGAGACCTTTTTACCTAGACGAGCCATCTAACTAGTGTATTCCGGGATCTCCGTTTAGTGCATTGTTTATTTTTGCTATTTAGGAAGTATAATTTGATTCTAGTGAGTTTTCGAGTATTCACAAACAGTCTAGTATATGATAATCGTGTTCTAGTAACTAAAAACATTTCAAATAAACCTTGTATTTACGGCGTTTGTCACCGTGTCACATTCAATCCTCCACGCCCAATACCCAAACTCCCAAGAAAGAAAATAACATATTTATAATAACATTTACAAAACTATCTAATCCCTAAATATATCAAACATTGGATTAATATAAAATAGCTACCGGATCCAACAATCAGATGAAAATTATAAACAAATAAATTGAACAAAGGAGGATATATATATATATATAAATATATAAATAATACATACTCGGATCTTAGCGAGGACGCCTTTTTTTTCAAGGGTTCGAGTGACGAGCGTTTTCAGGTCCATCATTTCACGCGTATAATCATCCATTCTGATTGATTTTTCTCCTTCTTCTTCACTTGTCTTGATTAAATGATTTTTGAATTGTTTTTCTGATGAATAATCGGGCGGGCGGGTTTTTATTTTAGGATCTGGGTTTTAGGGTTATCTTATGACCCGAATTAAACGGAGAGAAATAGATGCTCACTTTTCACGGTGTTTGTTTAGATGTCTTATTACAATTTTTTTTTTTTTTTTTTTTTTTTTTTTTTTTTTTTTTTTTTTTTTTTTTTTTTTTTTTTTTTTAATTTTTTTCTTTTTTTAATAAATTGATTTTGGATTTTACGATACTACAAAGTAAAACGATTTTTTAAAATCTTATAAAATCCTGAAACTAAAATCTTAAGATCTAATTCAGTCTGATCTTACTTTTTTTAAACCACAAACTAAAAATTCCAATGTTAGAGATTACTATCTATATCTATATCTATACTACATATAAAGGAAAAATGGTCAAAGTGGAAAAGTGGAAAAACTGAATTTTCAGTCAATCCTCATAATGCCCTTGTGTTTAGATATGGAAACTGGGTGTGAAATATGTATTTGGAAAGGAAAGTATTGATGGTGAGAAAATTAATACATGGAAAAAGCTAATACACGGCCAAATAAAACATAACCTTCTCTGAGCCGAACCCTTTCTCTTAACCTACTGCCGCCGCTTTAGCCGCCGCCATTTGCTTAAATAGCCACCACTTAAAGGTGGACGGGGTTGTTTCGATTGGCTAGGTGGTTTCAGTTGGTGGCTTTGGTGGTTATTAAAAAGAAATGGTGGTGCTTTTGGTGGTTTTATTAGAAACCATCGCTCGATGGGTTTGGTGGTTTTGTTCTAGATCCATCATTTTGGTGGTGCGATTTGGAATATATTTTGATTATGTGTATGTTGATGGTGAGATCTTATGTGTTCGGAGAATATTTTAAAAGTTTTTTTTTTTCAGGTGTCGTTGCCGGACTATTCACTGTCGACGCTGCTCCCACCGGAAACTGCTGCTGTCTATGAAAGTCTATGCTATCTTGAGACTATGGAATGCGGTAAAAGGTGTAATTTTATTCTTATTTTGTTATTTGTTATGATTTAGTCAGTTTTATTTAACTCCCTTTTTTGTTATTTAACTCCTGAGGATGTGTATAGTAGATCAGCAGTGGAGAGACGAGAGATAATGGAAGTCATGATGAACGGCCATGTTTGTTAGCCTTTCGTTTTCAGCAGGCCTATAAGGATGAAAGATGGTGCACTAGCTCAACGAGAGAAATTAAGGAGCACTCAGGATTGTTTGGGGGCTCTATTAGTTTTTTAAGGTTTTGCTTTCCAAAAATTTAAACCTACAAAGGTACGTATGGACATGGTAAATAGATAAAGTAGAGAACATATATCATGTTTGCAGTTTACACCTATTGAGGTTGAGGCATTGGTATTGGTTTAACAAGTTAATAAGTTGCAAAGATTCATGTTTTACAATGGCATGATTGAAATGGAATGGTTATTGCTCACTGAAGTTGTAAATTTGTTACTGAAATCCTGCATATGCTTCAATTCAAAGCTGTCGATTTCCATCCTTTTGAAATTATGATTTTTGAAAGGTGTAATTTTCGTATTATGTTATAGTCTTTTTAATAAAAAGTTTCGACCTTATCTGTCTTTATTTATTGTGACTTATGTTGTTTAGGAAGATGAATCCAGAATATTGGATAACTTTAGCAGGGATCAAGTAGCTACTTTCAGAAGGGATCACCGGATCAAGGAGGTCTATTCTTTCTGTTTAAATTTATTAGACCATATTCTTTTTAAAATTGTTGGTGTTATGATTTTAATGGTTGAACTTTTGAATTTAATTAATAATATTCGCTCCTACTAAAATAATTCAAAAAAAAAATGTTGTAAGTGTTTTTGGAGTTGGACATGAAAGGAAATGCAAAGACCTTGAAATGAGCTAAAAGAATCACTAGGGTAGGATTGCTGAATATACTAGCAAAGGGGAATACTTCCGTTGTTATAGCGTAAGGGGGCTCTTTGGATGTGTATTCTGATATATTCATATGGCTCTTGTGAAATAAAGTCGCTTTAAAATGTTCCGGGTGATACCGTCATAATTTTTTTTTTTTTTTTTTGAACTTGATACCGTCATAATTGATTATTGGTACTTTAAGCAACAAGAGTACATATGAACATTATGTCTTGCACCAAAAACTGTGTCAATATAGGTTTACCTAGGCGCCTGATTATCTCATTATTCACGATAATCACTTTTAAAGCATATATCCGCACACCCCTTTAAAAGTAACAAGAGTACATATGAAATGTTGTATCATTATGACGAGGTAGTTGTTGTAATTGAAAATAAATATGAATCAGGGGCATGTGGTACTTCTCCAAGCTCAACAACAACAATGAAGATGGGGATTGAAAGAGTACTCAAAGAAACATTTGGAGATGCTGTTAAGGATGTTGATCAAGTTTACGATGAACAACCTGCTGAAACAACTGTCGAGGCAAGGTTTTTACTTAAATTTATAGTAGGCGTGGCAGTTTTGACCCATTACTTATGAATGGTTTGATTTGTTTGTGTCATATCTAAGAGTCAAATATTTTTATTTGTTAAAAGAGAAATGGACCATTTAAAAAAATTAGCCAGAAGACAAAGGGGTTTAATGGGTTGTTCAGGCTGTTTTTTATAACAAAAGTGTCAATTTTAACAAATAAAAAAATGTTGCTAAAAGCAAAATGGGTTAAAGTTGACTTGGGTTGTGTTTTACTTAAATGGGTTAAATAAAATTCATAGCTAAAATGGGAAATGGGTTGAATGTTGACCGAAGTCTATTTTAAAGCTTACAACCTTCTATAGATCCTCTTTATTCAAATGAGAAACTTTTAAATTGTTACAATATTACATTTGTAGTTATACTAGCGTATTATTTATTTTTTGAAAAATGACAAAAAGTGTTCACAGGTCAATCATTTTGACCCGTTACCCAATTTTGCCGACCTGCCCACAATTTGCCACCTGTTATCTATAAGAATGATATTGTAAATGTTATAATTGCAGGCAGTGAATGGGCTTCTTGAAATTCTTAGGCCAAAACTTTGGTGGAAGTGTGGAGGTATTATCCGTTCAAGGTGGGGAATGCATTGTGAAGTATACCGGGCCTGAGTCAATCGGTTATGAATATGAGATGCAATAAATGCTTTCTGTTTAGATATGTTTATCAAATGTGGCTCATGTTTTTGTTATTCAATCCCAACCTTTTTTTATGCATGAATAATAAAGAAGAGTTCAACATATTTTTATATGTGAATTGTGAATATTGATGAGATACTGATTATGTGGCTTTGAAAATGTTAATTTTGTATAAACTATACACGCCTCTATTTTAGACATTGAACACACGTAGAGACTCTTTGCAAAATCCTGTTGATTGGTTTCTTACACATATCTTCACTCTTCAGTCTTCTCTGTTTACAAATGGCATGAAGTCGAACCTTCAGATTAGTCGATTGATTCCTAATTAAAGAAAACTTCGAAGCATAGTTTTAGGTTTGAGTGTTTATATGTTCAATGTCTCTTCTCCATTTTACATCATTTCAACGAGAAAAACTTTGAAGGCGGTGGATATCCTTTCGTATTGATCATTTTTTGACTTTCTGATGGTTTATGAGGTTCTTACCCTACACCAGATCTACTTGTTTGCTTTTTGGTGGTCTCACTCTTTTTGTTCAATTTGTTTAGTCTAGGTTTCTTTTATTTATTGGAAATTCAAATAATTTGAATAAAGCAATGCGTGTATATTGCGAGATAACCGATGCTCATTGGTTCATGTCTTGAAAAGTTATCAAATACTACATGCTGTAAAGCGCGGGTACACAACTAATCTTATACTTCTAAAATGAGCTTTAATCATTTATGTAATAATTCTCAATATCTTAGTACCCTCTTGAAGGTCAAATTAATGTGTGGCAAAAACAATAAGTTGAAAAGTTCAAGAGGTAGTTTTTTGTGTTTTCTAATTTTTCAAAATTCATAATTGATATAATGTTTTATTTTCAATTTCACTCAATGTTTTTATATGTTCTTTGATACATGTTAAGAATTTTTGCTTGAGTTGAACTATCGCATGTTATAGCCGTTTGCAGTTACATTTTGATCTTTTCGGGTTCTATTTTGAACGTTACACGAAACACTTACCACAATATCGCATATTGTTAATTGTCTTCCGCTAAGAATTTCCGTTGCTATGCACGGGTACTCGTCTAGTGTTTTATAGAATTTAAACAACAACATGCTACTTTTCTTAAACATTTCTTAGTCATAATTTAGGACATCATTTCCATGAAAACATCGATATAATTTTGTGTTTATGATATATAATATTTTGTATATTTGTATAATATTACAAAGACTATTAAGAAAATGACATTATAGATTGATCTCAAGATTTTGATCTAGTCTTATGTTATCAATCTTGTAAAGACGAAAACAATCTTGAATAAGATTCCGATCTTGAAAACCTTGCCTATAAGGGCTCCAGTTAATCATAGATTTTAGACTCGAATTACACATATCACATTCTAATCGAATGAAAATTCAAAAATATGTAGACAATATCTAAAAGCAAGGATTTACAACTAAAATTTGATTATGATTGGATAATTTAGGGTGCATTTATTTTGTAATTGGGTTTGGAGTAGATTTTGATTTGGATTTGAAAAGAGAAAATATAAAATATTTTTATTTTATAAATTATTACTCCCTTTGTCTCAAAATTATTGTCTTCTTTTAACTTTTTTGGTCTTTACTTTTTAACTTTGACCTTAAGTATTTTTGTTTTTATTGCATAATACTTGATACAAAATATAGGAACAGATCGAGTTTTAAATGTATTTTCATTTGGTATAATTTTTATCAAAAATTGTATAACACAAATAAAAATATTTATAGTCAAATTTGAGAAAGAAAGACTGAAAAAGTCAATAGGGGACAATAATTTTAGGACGGAGGGAGTATTGAATTTACTCAATTTAGTTATAAAGTTATTTTTGAATAAAGTATTAAAAAAATAGAAGTGATAAACATCATGTGGTTAAGAATAAAGAATGTTGAAACGACTGACACAATTCACAATTCAAAAAACCTACCATATTCACTCGGTTTGATTTTTGTAAGACCTTATGATACTATTTAGTTTTCAAATTACTACCAAACAACAACTTGTGGATATCATTCGACGCCAACAGTGGGATACCCCTAGCAAACACGTATTTAGTTTATTACAACCAATCATAATGAAAACTCACATCTTAATTAATCATATGTTTTTGGATTGTCATTAGCGTAACCTTTTTTTTCAAGTTAATATTGTACACACCAAAACCATGTCTCATTTTGCTTTATCAATCATCACCATGTATGATCAGGGATGGAGCCAAGGGGTTCCTGCGGGTGCCCGGGCACCCCATGGATTTTTTCGATATAGTATTAATTTTTGGAAAAAACATCGATTTTTTCTAAAGTCATCTTAAATGCACTCGGTCCATCGAAATGTGTTTATAGTATTATTGTTCAAATTTTTTTGTGCACCCGGTTATATTTGGTTCTGGCTCCGTCCTTGGAGGGGACCTTTTGGCATGGACAAATCCCCGTCGAAAGTTTTTGGCAGGGACGTGTCCCCGCAAAAAGGCCCAAAAAGTCCCCTCCAAAAGTTGTCATTGTTGTAGTTAATCTTTCAACTATTAATAAAAACTTGCTATGATATAAGTTGAGAGTTTGAGCATATTTGTCTTTGATCATAAACTTATAGAATTCATAAACCACACAATTTATACGTAAATAATTGTTACATATAGTCCCTTTTCTCCTTGCATTTGTACACAAAGTTCTAACTTGAAATATTGAACATAATATATTAGCCTAAAAAAATGTGATAGATACATTGTTCATAAGCTTTTTGGATGAATGTTTGAAGATCGAAGTAGAAACCGATGGCATAGATGGTGGAAGAGATCAAAGTTACTACTTTCGAAAATCGTATAACGCGTATTTTATGTAACAATTGGGAGAAAACATTGCGTTAGCGACATCTCCTTTAGGAACATTGCTGATCACGAGATGGATTGGAAGAAAACACTGATTACAAGTATCTTGTGATAAGTTAGGAGTACATTGCATAGCCATGTAGATAGTTTTTGAACCAAAAGCCGCAGTACCTGTCGAGTATTTTGCAAATTGATTTCCCGCAGCTGCTTCAGCTGATAACCGAACCATCAATTTACTCTTTGTCTGTTCAAAAATTCGTTCTTCCTTTTCTGTTCAAATTTTTTAAGAAACACATGACCCGAGTAACGTAGCATACATTTTTGCATCCATGCCACCGCTTCCTTTTGGTTAGGACACTTTTGTCTAAGCAACGGGATTGTTGTTTTTATACATCCTAAACATTGATCTTCGTTGACATAGCCGGGGCACATGGCGAAAGCTGTAACTAATAAACCTAGACCATCTCCTTCAGATTGGAGGTACCACCCGCCCATCTTTGCACTTATAAGCCCAACGAGGGAGAGCTTGAGATAAATGTCGAACCCGTTATGAGGTTGGAATTTCTCACCTTCTCTACATTTGAATATGTCTGTGTTCATCTTTTGTAGGGGTTCGCCGGGTGGTGGAATTGTTGGTTGATTAGCAGCGACACTGATTAATACTTGTAGAAAACATAAAAATGGAATTATGGATTTCATGTCCATTGGTTTACATTAAGTAATTAACTATTGAAGAATCGAGCTTTTATATATACTAAGGTTAATTAACGGTTGTAAAACGTAAGGTCATCTTGAGCTTTACATAAATGAATTAGGTAACTCATTGCCAAACCTAGTCTACCTTAAAGATAGAGTTTAACTTGTACACAATTCAAATTCAATTAGGCAAATAAGATTTAGAAAAAAAAAAAAAAAAAAAAAAAAAAAAAAAAAAAAAAAAAAAAAAAAAAAAAAAAAACAAATCTCAGCTCACCTCACAAAATAAGGCATACCTTGCATCAAATATGACCCACATGTATTTAATATGACCCATATGTACCTTTAAGATAGAGATTAACTACGGTGAAGTTAAATATGACCATATGCATGGACGAACTCAAAACTTTTAAGAGGGTGTTGCACAAAAAAATTCGTGAAGGTTTTGTACAATTCTTCTTTTATCATAGTAAAAAAATTTGCACCATTAATTTTTTTAACTAATTATAAAACTCGCACTATAAAGAAAGTAAGTAGCGCAAATACATAATTGGGTGAGCTGAGATTGGTATGGCCCATGCCACACCCGGCTCCCATGTAGGTCCGTCTCTGCACATATGTATTTAGTATGTTGGCAAAGCTTGCGTTAGGGGCTGAGCCAGGGGGTTCCCGCGGGTGCATGGGCACCTCATATATTTTTTCAATGTAATGTCAATTTTTAAAAAAATTATCGATTTTTCTTAAAGTTATCTTAAATGCACCCGATCCATTGAAATATGTTTCTAGTATTAGTGTTAAATTTTTTTGTGCGCTCGATCAAATAAGGGGGTGTTTGATAGCCCCTTAATAGAATGGGTCAGAAGATATCACTTAATCTGTCAAAGGTTGTGCCGTTTGATAGATAAAAGTGGGGTACTTAATGGCCCAATTATGCTCTGAGTGGGCCATGATATAAAACTTGCTCTCCGATTCGGTAGCAAATAATTTCTTCTAAATAACCTTCTTATACACAGTTGCATATTTGATCATGTTGTTTTGTCCTTTTATGATGGTCACTAAAACTAAAGTTTATTTATGAAAGTATAACGTTCTATAGTATTAACTTTACTGATATTATTGTATATGTTGCAAATAACACAAATTTAATATTGTATCATATATCATGCGACACATAATAAAACATTAATATCATAAATTATTTGTAGATCACGCTAAGAGCAGGGGGTAAGTTGCCCTTCCCCCTGCGTTATATCTTAACGCAGCAACAAAAAAGGGGTGTGTTAACTTACCGGCCCCAAAAGGCAAGAGGTGCGTTAACTTGGTGAAGCAAGCACATAACGTGCGTTAAACCTCATCTTGTGTGAAAAAAAAAAAAAAAANGTAAACGGCTAGAATGTCAAAACAAAAAAAATAAATAAATAAATAAATAAAACTTTTTCAAACCCATTTTATTACAACTATAAATACCCATTCACCCACACAATATTTTTTCACACTTTCACTACTCTTTTAATCTACAATACACTTCTATTAGCTAAAAAAAATAATGTCGAGCGGCAACAACAACAACAACAACGAAGACTCGTTTACGAATCTTCTCGGTGGTAGGTGGAATAACCCATACGCGGGTTCTTCCTCAAATCCAAACGAGGGTTCATCAACACCGATTTGGGGTAACCCAAAGGAATTCGGTTTGTCGAGTCAAGAAGCTTACGTACAACATCAAGCTTTCCAATATTGGAACGAAAGCCAACAAAACAACTTAAATTTCAATTTCTAAAATCTTCAATTCACTCAACAATCACAACAATCCCAAACGGAAACATATGAAGTTCAGGAAACACCTACTTCTCCTCCAAAACCAAAAAGTCGTGGGAAACGTAAGGCAAAAAAATCCAAAGAACCTGTAGAAGCCGAGGAAGAAGATGCTCAAAAAGTGAGGGAATGTTGGACGCTAAGTGAGGAAAAATTGCTTGCCAAGTGTTGGGTGGCATGTTCAGAGGATTCAAAGGTCGGGAGTTCCCAATCTAAGGATACGTTATGGCAACGGATAAGAGCCGAGTTCAATAGAATAAATCCAAAAGACCGCAACAAGGATATGCTACAATCTAAGTTGAAAATGTTCAACCGTAATTGCACTAAGTTCAACGCTTTTTACAAAAAGGCGGAAAGCGAGGTGAAAGTGGTGAAAGTGAAGTTGATATCCTAACACGGGCTAACCAACTGTATCGTCAAGAAAACCCGCCGTTCCTGAATGAAGAGGCTTGGAGCGNGACCGCAACAAGGATATGCTACAATCTAAGTTGAAAATGTTCAACCGTAATTGCACTAAGTTCAACGCTTTTTACAAAAAGGCGGAAAGCGAGGTGAAAGTGGTGAAAGTGAAGTTGATATCCTAACACGGGCTAACCAACTGTATCGTCAAGAAAACCCGCCGTTCCTGAATGAAGAGGCTTGGAGCGTGTCGCGTAAATATAGAAAATGGGACGCGCCGGCGGCGGTTGATTTAACCGGCGACGTCCCAAGCCAAACAAACGATGCTTTGTTTGGTCATGATGAAGAACCACAACCCATTGGAAAAAAGAAGGCTTCCAAGAAACAAAAATCCGGGACAACTACAAGCACCGGAGGCACGGCTAGCACCGGTGGTTCCTTTTCTTCGTTCAATTTCGGGGAGATTGTGCGCGAAGAGTATCGGTCAAAACGTGAAGATGCGGCCAAGGCGTATCAGGCGACCGCAGAAAACCAAGCCACACAACAAAGGTTGAGGGAGTTAGAATTTTTGATGTTCGACACTACCGGCAAAGATCCACAGTATGTGGCGTTGGTTAATATGGAAAAGGATCGAATCGCCAAGAAACTTGGGTTGCCTCCTCGCCAAGAATGAATAATTATGTGATGTTGTGTTTTANGTGAAGATGCGGCCAAGGCGTATCAGGCGACCGCAGAAAACCAAGCCACACAACAAAGGTTGAGGGAGTTAGAATTTTTGATGTTCGACACTACCGGCAAAGATCCACAGTATGTGGCGTTGGTTAATATGGAAAAGGATCGAATCGCCAAGAAACTTGGGTTGCCTCCTCGCCAAGAATGAATAATTATGTGATGTTGTGTTTTATTTATTTCGTACTTTTTTTTAGTAGAGTTTTTTTTTTTTATTTTAAATTTCGTAATGTAATGTGTTGCTTGAATTAATGTTATGTTTTAAATAAATGAAGTATTTGTTAAAATTTGGGGTTGAAATTGAAAATAATTTGGGTGAAGGTGAGTTATAGGTGAGTTATGTTACCATGGTGGAAAGTCATGAGTTAAGGTTAAAAGGTAAAAGCTGATGTGGCGCTGACGTGACAGTGAGTTAAGTTTTAACCTGATGGCAACTTACCCCATGCTCTAAAGGTTATGCGTACAGGATTATGCAATTTTTTAGCGAGTACTAGTGTTTAAAGTCTTCAACTTTCATTGAAAAATAAGTTTGCATATTCAAAACTCAATATAGTCGAGAAAACATGCAATTGATAATTTTATTAGAGTATTCAATTTTTTGCACATTGAAAGTTATATAATTCAAGTATTTATCAAACAATATAGTTTGATCAACCTTAATTTATGTAAAGGTCAAAATAGTAATTTTCATTTGTCCAGAATGAGTTACAAAATAACTATCAAACAATCATTTTCATTCAGAATAAAATTCATTCAGCATCTTGAAATCAATCATTGTCTTTGATTCATACAGCGCTAATTTATATTGTTTTAGCAAACAACCCTAGTCCTGGTTCCGTCCCTGTGCATGATTTAAGGAAATGGTCATTTACTCATAAGTAGCACACGGGTTTATTACTCTTACAGTAACTATGATCAAGAAACTAAAATAACTAGATAAAAGAAATTTGCATATATTCAAACCACACACATAAGATTATTTAGCACATGCCTAACCGACTAATCATGAGAAAAACATCTCAAGAGTTAAAACGTATATTAAAACCACACACGAATGACTTTATTTAGCACATGTTTAACAGCCGGTTATTCATGAGAAAAACATCTCAAGAGCAGCAACACCACCATGAAGACTTCGGCTTTTCTTTAGTAGTCTCCGACCCGGTGTCAAACTTATCTTTCTTCTTCTTTGGTTCATCACAAATTTTCTCTTTCTCAATATCTGGTCTTGGAACAAGTGTCATTGGCCTTTCGGTATTTCCCAAGTGATTTTCCATCGTTTATCGATTCGACAAAACGATTACTAGCAAACTGGAGTTGTTGTTCTTGTTCCTTTTGAAACACAACACGTTTTTTATGGACGATAGTGGTGTGAGGAAGAAGTGCAAGTTGAAGAGGGTGTAAGTGCTTCAACAATATATATACTCATGGTATCGTTTGTACTACTGATAGTGGATGTTGTGTAACATAATGGCGAATATTTCATGATTGATTGTTTTGGCTTTAAAAAAGTAACTAAAATGTCCCATGTGCTCTAAACCAATCAGTGTATTTGTTGCCTAGGAGGGTAACGTTAAAAAAGTATAGAATATAGAAACCTTAGTATTTTCACTTTAACCGCATATAAAAATGAGAAATGCTTGTTTTTTCCTGCTTCGTGACCATTAAGAAAAGTATCGCATCTTGTGCCCTAATAAGGAGTAGTTGAACTGTTAATCAGATAATTTGCCTTGTATTATTCGAAAAGGCATTATTCGATAAGAATAATTTGTAGGTGCATCTAGAATATGTGGTTGTGGTTTCTTCTCATTTTAATTTTCCTTCTTATTTGATCCTAACTCGCATAAAGAAAACAAAAAAACGCGTGTACTTGGTAGTCTAGTTAATGGTTTTGAACCAAACAAAACGGAATACACGAACCCAAGCAAACTTTAGCATCTACAGTATTAAAATTCCTTTTTATATGACATACGAGATGCTTCATTCTTTCT
The DNA here is from genome assembly GCA_014162995.1 of Artemisia annua. Classification (NCBI taxonomy): domain Eukaryota; kingdom Viridiplantae; phylum Streptophyta; class Magnoliopsida; order Asterales; family Asteraceae; genus Artemisia; species Artemisia annua. Next base: position 38,436 of record LBNU01015346.1, read on the forward strand.
ACTCCTTCATTCACTTACACAAAAAAGTTAACACCGACGTATTACTTGAGTTATAGTTTTTATATTTTTCGTTTATTTTTAGCCATTGCTTAAAAAAGATATAGCATAACACATTTATCCCCCAAAATAGACTCAACAATGATAATGTATTCTTTCTGGTAAATTTATAATTCTTTGATGGTTTGGACTTTTAGATTCATTTTAATTAAATTAATCTATTAACAAAGATAAAAAATTTCTTACATTATCAATCTGTATTATCTAGGGTTAGTATTAATTAAGGTTAGTTTTTACGACCCAATTTTGCTTTTATAGTTTTGATTTTGGAGTTAAGTAAAATAAGCATTACTATGTTAAAAAAAAACCCTCATACTTTTAATCTATCATAATACTTGAGGCTCGACCGTATCGAACTTATGTTATAAAAAACTCATACTCTTAATCTATCGTAACACTTGAGGCTCGACCGTATCAAACTTATGTGAAAAAAAAAANATCAAACTTATGTTAAAAATAAATAAATAAATAAATAACTCATACCCTTTACTGCAGGTTGCTATATTGAAAGATTTAAGGTTACGGTTAGTTTGTCTACTAAAAAAAAGGCTGAAATTGCTATTGAAGAAGGCCCATTTAATTAGATCGCCTACACAAGTATGTAATTTATGGACTATTTTTTTATTCTCATTGCATGAATTAAGCCATTGTTTTGGGCTCTTGATATCTACATGAACTGAAAACCGAAATCGAACCGAATAAAATTGAACCAAATTTTTAACTGAAACGGATTTACCAAAACCGAACCAAACCAGATTAAAGATTCGGTTTTCGGTTTGGTTATGACTTTGCCAAAATAAAAACTGAACAGAACCGTAAACGAATTCACATAAATATATATTTTTTTATATATTTATTTTAAAAAATTACATTTTTGTAGGATTGAAAAAATTTTTGGTGCTAAAAAACTTCATAATTAAATGAAAAAAATATAAATTATGTAATTCGGTTATTCGGGTCAACCCGAAAATCGAACCGAATTCAAATTTGGTTTTTGGTTCGATTTAATCCAATTTGAATTCGGTTCTGGTCGGTTTCCGGTTTTACCCATATTTTTTTAAACTGAACTAACCGAACCGAATAAACCAAATAACCCGATAACCGTACCTATGAACCCCCATAGCTTTTGATATGTATAATCTTGTACATTATGTTGTGCTACTAACTGATGATGTTGATATTGGTTCAAAAATTTTGTTTACATTGTCATTTAATACTATTAACATACTTATAGTACGTAGTAGATTATGATTATAAGATTATATTTAGTGGAACAATGAACAATGTAAATACCATTGCTGGAAAAGTTGTATTTAAAATTGTAGGATACTGTTAAATGTTTTACCTTTGCAAACACAACATGTCGAGATGCATGGAATGAATATCATGATATTGGAACTGAGGGTGTGAAGGTGGTTGTTGATTATAAAGTTTACACAGTTGAATCTGATTTAGACCTTTTGCAATTTGTAAGAAGAAAAGATTCGGAATAAGCCACAAAAAATGAGTTTATGAAATATAAGCCCAAAACAAATACGCTATAAGCCGGCTATATAAGCCGAACAAACACCCCTTATTTTATGAAAAAATGAACTATTTAAAATATAAGCTTCGTTTGACAAACAGAACTTATAAGAGATTATTAAAAAAATAAATAAATAAATAAATAAAATCTATGATCTCTAGTAATCAAATGCTAATTCATGTAGTTTATTAAAATATATAATGTTTTTATAATCTCAATTTCCATCTTCATCTGCAGCTCCATCTTCATTTTCACCGACAATTACTTTTACTAAACATAACAACTTTTTGTTCCAGTTGTTGCTAATAATAGCTATAAGGGCTCTAGTTAAGGATAGATTTTATACTCATATTACATAATCTCAATAATTCTATAAATGATTCTGATCGAAAAAAAATTCAAAAATTTGAAGACAATATTATTTAAAAATACGATTAACAACTAAAATTTTATTACGATTGAATGAGTTAGTTTGTCACAACCAATTGCAATGAAAACTCACGTCTTAACAACATGCCTTTGGATTGTCATTAACATAACTTTTATATTATACACACCAAGAGCGTATGTCATTTTGCTTTATCAATCATCGCCATGCATGATTTAAGAAAATGGTCATTTACTCATAAGTAGCACAAGAGTATATTACTCTTACAGTAAACTATGATCAAGAAACTAATATAACTAGATATTAAAGAAATTTATTCATATACTCAAACCACACACATAAGATTTATTTAGCAAATGCTTAACCGGCTAATCATGAGAAAAATATCTCAAGAATTAAAAACGTTTATTCAAACCACACACGTATGACTTTATTTAGCACATGTTTAACGGCCGGCTATTCATGAGAAAACATCTCAAGAACAGCAACACCACCACGAAGACTTCGGCTTTTCTTTAGCAGTCTCCGACCCCGTGTCAACCTTCACTTCCGTCTTCTTTGGTTCGTCACAAATTTTCTCTTTCACAATTTCTTTTCTTGGAACGAGTATCATTGGCCTTTCGGTATTTCCCAAGTGATTTTCCATCGTCTATCGATTTGACAAAACGATTACTTGCAAACCAGAGTTGTTGTTCTTGTTCGTTTGGAAAAGCAACACGTTTTGTTTGGATGATAGTGGCGTAAGGAAGAAGTGCAAGTTAAAGAGGGGGCAAGTGCTTCAACATATATATAGTCATGGTATCGTGTATTCGTGTTTACTGACAGTGTACGTATGTTGTGTGAACATGATTTATGTTATTAAAAAACACTTAATGGCGAATTTTTCGTGTTTCATATTTTGGCTTTAAAAAGTTAATTATTAAAAGTCCCATGTGATCTAAAGTCTAAACCAAATAACAAATTGTTTGTTACATGGGAGTAGAATATAGCAGATACATGCTTTCACTTTAATCTCATATAAAAATAGGAAATGCTCGTTTTCTCTACTTCATTGACCATTAGAAAAAAGTATCGCATCTGTGCCGCTGTGCGTAATGGGTAGTCGCCGTGGGATTAGTCGGCTCGCAATATCGAGTCGGAAACCCATGTTTAAAATAAATAAATAAATAAATAAATAAAAATAAAAAATGTACTTCCTAGCTTTTAATAAGGATAATTAGTCTCGTCACCCGTGTAATACACGGATGGTATAAATATAATTATTTTAAAATTTTGTGAAAATAGTTGAAACACATGTTGTCTTTGTTTAAAAGGAATATCTTGATCTTTGATAAAAGCGATTTGATAAATATTGTGCACTCAAGATTATTTTGTAACCATTTTAAACATTTGTCATCAAGTTGCAAAGCTAGTTTTGAAACAATTCAATTTAGTTCATATTGTTTTTGTAACCAAAACATGAAACACAATTAGAAGAATGTAACTGATATCGTATTCGCCTCGGCCGGGCTAAGGCTCATACACTCTAAACTCGGCCCAAATATAAGCCCATTAAGATTAGACTTTCGTGAAAAGCCTTGGACACACTTCCTCAGGCAATGCCAAGACAAAACCTGTCTGACGAACGTGTCCAGGCAGGCGACGCGCCTGGCGATCTCACTAGGGCCGTTAGGACAAGCACAACGTGCTTTCTTCACTCCTAATCCTGATGATCACCACGTGGATCATCCGAGGGTATCAGATTACCTTTATGAGTTTTCACAATCCTAAGGGTCCTCCTATAAGCACTTGTCTATTTCCCCGAAATGGCCCAAGCAAGTTACACTAAGCCAACCCTCGCAAAACTACACCCAAGTCGATTATTCACTCACGGATAATTGAAAGACCCAAAAGACTGAGTCGAATCGTGAGCGTTACCCCAACTCGTGACTCCGGTCACACCTTGGGGTTCTTACGTAGCGTGGGAAACCAAACAATCGACCAGCCCAAACCATCACTGCAACCTTCTCTTTCTTCCGATTAACCGGAAAAAGTTGTTTCCACCGGAAAACCAAAAAACACCCACCGTTTAAAATTTTTGAAACACGAAAACTTTGTTTTTGAAAAATCCTTCGTCGGTAAACCAAGCAAAACAAAACCCTTTTTCGCTTTCCTGGCGTCGGAAAACCCAAAACACACCTTTCCGTCACCGGAAAACTTATCCATACCCATAAACAAAGGTTTCACCACGAAACCCTAGTTTCCACGCAAAAAACCAAAACCCGTTTTTTGTTATAAACGCGAAAAACTCCTCCTCAAACAAAACTCCAAAAAAATAGCCACCTCTCTCATCCTCCTACTCACCGGAAAGCAAAAAACTTATCAAAAACCTTACAAAAACACACACGGAGCCTAATTTATGCAAAATCGTATCAAACTCACTCACCCTAACAAGAAATGGCGCTACCACCACCGACTCGAAACAGCCTAAAAACATCTCAATAAGACCCAAAATGTGTCCTGAAGCAACCTCGGACAGCAAAACCTCAGCCTCAAATGCAAGCTCTAAGTAGCTTGAGATCACCTTTAAACACCCCACAAAACCAATCATGGGAACCTGATCCCTTGATATAAACGCGAGAAACACATAAACAACAAAACAACCCACAACACCTAATACATACACCTGGACCTGGATACCCCCACCAAATACAAGAAAATCGACAAGAGTCACCTGATTAGGTCGTTTTTATAGTATGGTATAGTATATTATCCAAGCAATTTCTCAACGAATAAGAAATTACCCGGGTCGTAGTCCGTGTGAAGGTGTGAATGGAAAATTGATAATCGTGTCGAAAATGTGTAATGAAAAAAAGGTAAAAGTGATAAAGATGAGAATTACACTAATGATAATGAAATAAAATCACAAATAAACACGTAAGCAAGCAAGCACGTAATTAAAACCTAAAAACGTAAATAAAACGAAAAATAAACGTAAAGGCGCAAAATAAAAAGTGAATTTAAAGCAATAATGATCCTACGGGTGCGAAAATAATTTTTCTAAGTTTTAAATGACAAAAGAAAATTTTAGGAGAAAGAAAAATATTATTTTGGCTTTTTATATAATTATTATTAATTAAAAACTATTTCTAAATATTAAAATATATTAAAAATGCAAATCATAAAAAAAAAAAAAAAAAAAATTAATTTTGAAAAATCTAAAATATTATAAAACTAATTTTAAAACTGAAAAATATTTTTTTGGATTTTTTATTAATTTATATTAATTAAAAAGGATTTAAAAGTACTTTTAAAACTATTTTTTTTAATTAAAAGAAATAGTAAATGACCTTAGATAATTATGAAAATTTTCAGGTAAATCTAGAATATTAATAAAAACCTAGGAAAAATAAAATTTACTAAAAATTTAGTCCTAATAAGCTATTTGGGCATATAAGCAGTTTGGAATAAGCTCAAGAATAAGCACTTGTGCACCAACGACACCCCAAAAGCTTAGGACAGGTTTAACTAACTTGAATAAGCACATCTTAACTGTTTAAAACCAAATAAGCCCAGAGAATAAGCTAGAAAGGCAAATAGCAGCTTAAATAAGCACTTTACCATAAGCAGTTGGTGACCAATAAGCACNAGGTATAGTGTAATAGACCTAAACGAACCTAATTCAACTCAAAAACCTAAAATAAGCCTAGGCCGTAAGCTAGATTCAATCCACTCTTTTGGACAGAAACAAAGCCTAAGGACCCTACTTCTAGCTTATTAATAAGCAACCTAATAAGCTAACTTTTGGAAAGTAAAGGGGGCAAAATGAAGCTTATACTACTGGTTCTCTAAAAAACCAAATTTCAGACAATAAGCTCTATTAAATCAGAAGATAAAAGCTTATGAAAAAAGGCTTATGGGACAGTTAATGAGCAAGACTAATGCAATCCTAAAGGGGAATATTGCAGCCCTCTATTAAGCCACAAATCAAGTTTGAAAATGCAAAACAAGCTCAAAAATACTAATTTCAACCTATAAGCTACATGTAAAATCAAGATCAAACACTAAAACCAACTACAACTAAGCTGAAATTAAGGATCAAAAGGGTGGTGAGACAGAAATGAAACAGATTCAGTTGACTATAAAATGGGCAAAAATGAGATTTTTACTAAATAAAGAACCAATACCAGATAGTGCACTACTACTATCTCTTATAGTGACCTTAATTGAAGCAAAACTAACAAGAAAATAAAGCTTAATCTATTGTCTACCTAGGCTGCTTAAACATGAAAACTTAGGAAATCTAAACATAAACTAAGAAATCTTATAGAAAGTGCTAAAATCAACTACTAAACTACTAAATTCACTAAACTAGAGCTGGTTCAAATTGATTTGAAAACTAATGTTAACCAAAACTATAAAACAAGGCTTAAACCAAACACCCCGTTTAGAAGGCCGCTATGGTATTTTAGCATGAAGAAAACTATAACAGTCCAATAGGCCAACATTGAGTCCTCTAAAAAGTACCTAAATAAGCTATAGAAACACTAATAAGCACAAAAAAAAAACTAAAGCTAATACTATAAGCTAATGATGCACTAAAAATTAGATAAACGGGAGCTAATGTGAGCTTCTAAATTAACTTGTGAAAAAGGATGTATCGAACAGTTATGGTGGTGCAGGGGATAACAGCTCTAAGGGGCCAACTATAAGCTATCCCATAAGCTAGAATACTAGAAGCTAAACAACCAAATTTAAAACATAACAAGCTTATACTACTAAATATTCAGAAACCAAAGATCAGATAGATAGAACCTATGGATAAGCAGATAATGGGATGCAAAAGCGACTAGTTGAGCAGTTTTAGTTGCTGATGCAGTTTTTAAATAGGTGAAAATGGGTGGAACTGTGAGATTGGCTTAGAAAGCAAGATTCCAGATATTAGGTATGAATACTTGACCATGTTGAAGCAAAAATTACAACTACAACACCTAAATTCTAAGAATCCTCATATAAGCTATGTAATATTTAGAAAGAACATGAAATTTGGAGAATCAATAAAAAGACTAAAACATCATTTAAGGATGCTGAAAATAAATACTATACTACTTATTTAACTAAAATAGAGCTAATTCAAGTGAATTTGGTGAGCCAAAATGACATAATCTCAGAAAACGGCTTAATGCCAAACACCCTCTTATTTCTACACCGATGAGATTTTTGCGATGGAAAACAAGTTTAAACAAATGAAAGTTCTCAATAAGCTAAAAGTGGGCTTATAAAAGCTCATAAAACAGTAAATTAGTGATCAAAAACAATAACAAGCTTAAAGGAAATTGGTGACAGAATTGGAGATTAAAACTGAAAATTTGATTGTAAAGTTACAAAAACTAAAGGATTACAGTAACAACATTAATCAGAATCTGCATACAAGCTAAAATTAACATAAAACTAAAAATCTAAAGCTACCCTAAACTAATTTAATCCTACTCCTAATGACCTCAATCCGTGAGTGAGGAGGCCTTTATATAGGAGTTGAGCTGATGAGTCTAGGGTTTCACTGGAAGCTTCAGGATACTCAAATCACAGCCATCAAATCCATATGTCATCATCATCATGTAATCGTAGCCCTTGGATCAATATGCCACATATATCTAACCAATCAGAGAGCTCTTAGCTGCCACATGTACATAGGGATGTCGACATCACTCTGACTTGTCAGGAGCTTCTAGAAATCCCAACCTCGTACTTAATAGATGCTGGTAACTTTGGGTAAGGTGAAGGTAAATGGTGGGAGGGAGATATACAGTAACTCTGTAAAGGGCGCGTTTGGCTTTGTTTATTTATCTTAGACCTGGTTTGGATGGGTTGACCGGGTTATTAGTTAAAGGGAAATTGGGTCACGTTTTAACTAATGGGATGATGGGCTTTGGGTTGTGTTTAATCAGCTGGGCTGTTGGGTTTGGATAGTGGGATTTTGGGTTATTGATTATAGGACCAGGTTTAGTGTTTGTTTTTGGATTGGATTGTGGTGGTATGTATAACTTAGTTAGTTTTAGGATGGTTTAGGATAAAGGTTTTTTAAGTTAAGGGAGCAAAGTTGCCAAACTTAGCAAACTTATTCCAAGGGCCTTTTGTGACAACGGACTATTCTTCAAGGTATAATGTGACATGTAAAGCATAATAGTGAACCGTACTTGAGAAAATGTATCCCCGCCATCGGCTTTTCACGCTCTTTCCAATCTCGTGCTCGTTTTGTCGTGTTTTCTTCGATTTTTGTCCTTTTCATCCATACCCGTACCTGCACATACATAAGCACAAAAACAACATATATTTGGCATTTATTAATCGGTTTTTGGTCTTTTTGGTCCGTTTTATAAGGTCAAAAGTATGTGTAATTTAACACATACCATCACCCGGGTACGACATAAGCTTCTACACAAAACAAAACCCCAGACAAAACATTTAGGGTCCGTTTGGTTCAAAGTGGGGAAAGGGAAAGGGAAAGGAATGCAAAGGAATGAGTGAGGTGGGTAATCAATCCCTTACCCCCCAATTTACTCTATAATAGTTGATTACCCACTACGGGGTAATCAATACCTTTGCCCTTTACTAACCAAGCACAAACAATGAGAGATGTGGGCCCTTAATCAATCCTTTACCCATTCCCCACCCCCTTAACCCCTCACCAAGCACTCCCTTAGTATCTAAAAAAAGTAACATTAAGACACTAAATAGCACATAGCAGATAAAGACTAAAGATCATTGGCTGACAAAACAAGAAGAACAAACCATTCCCCTGAGAGAACTCCCTACATAAAACTTACGTACCATCAGGATTTGGAATATCCAGCAACAAGCTCAAATGCCATATCATCAGGATTCACACACCCTTATATCATGCTCAGGCGCCATCAACTAGACCAAGGGTTAGAAGTCAACAAAGCGACAGACAAGCTTTAAATCTTAAATTCTAAATGCTAGATATTAACCTATTACCCTATCCTAAATGATTTTAAAAGCTACATGCAAAACAAGCTATAAATCCTTGTCTATAGTTATAGTCAATGTTTTACAAACCGGTTTTTTTGTTAACCCGGTCGAGTCACCGGGTTGCCAGTTCAACCGGTTCGACCGTCGGGTTGAACCGGTTTTGTGTATGTCAAAAAAGTGTAATGAATCATGTTACCAAACACTCATAGGATCATTACGAATTAAGAAATATACTTAGAATGAACTCTTTTAAAGTTGTTTTAAGTGATTTCTTTAACAATGAATGTAATTTTAAATTTGTAATATCTTGTTCCCGTCCTCGTAAACGTTTACTTTGTACATGATGTTTGTATTCGTCGTGTAACTTGTAATTATATCAACATTTAGGATGAAAAATCATGACAGTAATACTATATTAACAGACAAATAGTTCATGTATACTCGAATATTAAATCTTACAAACAATCTTATATGTTTCCAAAAGCTTCAATCATATCAAGTACTCTAATAAATACACACTATATCCTTTGTTATTTTGTAAAAAATGCAAGAGTTTAATAATGCAAAAGGTGTTGGTGTTCTTCAAGAAGTGGTATAAACATAAAAAAAGAAAGGATGTAACAAAAATAATATGCTCAGTTTAGGCAAAATTGATTTGTTTCATTTGATAAATAAAGAAAAAGAGAAACCCGACTGGTTCAGTTCACCGGTTCAACCCGGGTCGAGTGAAACCCGGCGGTTCAATCCGGGTCTCTAATCTCCAAAAACCCGATTAGTAACGGACTAGTTTCATCACCGGTTGAACCGGCCAGGTAAACCCGGGTTTTAAAACATTGGTTATAATCCTAGATGTTTGAATATGGTAAGCCGTACATACATACACAAATGAAGTTATTTATAGAGCACGATAACAAATAAACTTTAGTTTGGTTACTTCTGCAAATTCAGTTCCGTTTTAAGTTAAGATACCTCTTATTAATAATTAGAGTATGCTTGGCATGTTTGGACATGGAGTTTCTAACTGTAACTACTCATGTTTTTATAATGGGAGGTGATTCGCACACCATATTTTTTGATTATTTCACCATTTTGTACAATACTGCAATGCACAGAGAGCACACAGTACAACACTGTAATGCACAGAGTGTGGTGAAATAATCAAAAAAGTTGGTGTGCGAATCACCTCCCTTTTATAATAATAGTTGGTTGAAACTTTGATTTGTGTAAAGGCGTTAGTAACAAATAACAATACCTAAGAGTACTGTAAAAATACACGTACACGAACATGCAAATAAGAAACAATTTATCAGAGTAGTAGTATTTATCTAATGTTTTTATCATAAACTCTAGTTTTTCCTACATTGCGTCTAAAAGTAGAAGCTCAATGTTTGAAAACAAACTACTTACTGTAGTCAAAAGTCAAAACTCAAGTGCGTATTGTAGATTTGTAGCCTTGTATTCAACATGAATAGTTAAACCTTTACTTGTTGCTAGACTTGTCAATTGAATTAAACAGGTTGTTTGGTCGATTTTAAGGATCAAGGACACAGTGATTTACACTAAATTCATCTAATACTAACAAACTTTCTTAAGTGGTCACATATCAGCCTATCGACCTCAAAAAGTTACCATAATATCTATAAATTTTCAAAATTTGTATAATATAATACGTTTGCTGACGTGACACGACATTTTAAGGGCTGTTAAAGTTAATTTGGCTTATTTATTTATTTTTTCTTCATCTTCCTCAATGATTATCTTCATCTTCCTTCTTCATACATCACACACATGCACACACAAACCCCAAATCACTACACACCCACCACCATCACTTCCCTTTACTGCTACAACCCACCACCACCATCACCTCTTTTTGCTACCACCACCACCGCCACCCCTTGCCGCTGCTCCACCACCACCACCACTGGTCGTTACACCTTACCACTATTGTTTGGAAAAAGTTGTTGGAAAATTAGATAAGGTGTCTGGAAAAAGTTGCTGGAAAATTGGAGAAGATGACCGGAAAAAGTGGCTGAAAGAAGATAACCGGAGATGACATGGCGCCTACGTGACATGTACACGTGTAAATTACGGAAATTTGCAGGGTAAAAATAAGTTAATGATGATATCAACACAAAAATGACAAAGTTCGTAGAGTATTATGGTAATTAATAAATTGTTTGGGTTAATGTCTTATATGTGAACATTTGAAAAAATACGTTGCTATTAGACGAATTAAACCCTACTTTTTATACTCTTTATTAGTGAAAGTAAAGTTTTCAACTTGAAATTAAAATGATCATGTTGAAAAAGTTTGTGAAAACTATATCACAAAAGATAAATTTATAGCTTGCGTGCCTTGGTTTTTACTTGCGTATAGTTTACATGTAAAGGATCTCACGTTTTGTTGTGCATTTTATGACAATAATCAGTGTTGTTCCTTGTTTAGACATCGTTTGTTGATACATTAAATTCCAGCTTTAGTGATTAGGTTATGATGTCTCCATACATCAACTTCAAACATATTGACTTGTAACAATTATGTCAAGATGGAGGCATTTGACATCGACGTTAGGCTTTCTTCCTTCTTGGTAATGGCTCCAACTACATTTACTATCATTCACAGTGGTCGGGTGAAGCTCCTAGAGTCCTAGGGCAATATTATCAATGGTGTTTGTGGTGGTGTCGTGATGTGTATGGATCTCAGTAATCCTTAAGTTACGTTACAACTTTATACGTAGAAGATTTAGCACCAACAAAAATTCAGTCTGCAATTTTATAAAGAGTAAATGTCACAAAAGCCCAATACATTTTTGTGAAATTGTTGTAAAAGCCACTACATTTCATTTTTTATTTTTATTTTTTTATTAAGTAATCGAGTTATTTAACTATCTAACTATGGAGGAAGACCTACTATTAATAGAAATACTTAAAATTAAGCAATACAACTTCTAAAGCTTTAAGTACAACAACCAATACTATTTATAAAAATTCCTCTCATATTTAATTCTAACATACAATTAGTACTAATATTAAATACAATAAAGAAAATATTATGTACATCAAATACAATTATAACTGGTCAATAAATACAAATAATGCACTTATTAAAACACCCCTTACATCAGAAATACAAATTATCAAACATATTGTACAACCAACTTAAACACAATTCCTGAATCATACGTCACTAATACAAATAATAAAACACATTATACAAATATTCAAGCCCGAACGGGCAACGGGTCAAATGGGCTCAAGCCCGAATGGGCACGGGCCAAACGAGCTCGAGCCTGAACGGACACGAGCCAACGGGCTCGAGCCCGAACGGACACGAGCTAAACGAAAATTTTGATATCCATAAATTTATTGTAAAAAAGAACATAATAAATTAAAATACATGATTTACCAAAAAATTTTATTTCAGGGTACCCGCCGCCGCAACGCGCGGGTACCGTGCTATATATTAATGGTTGAAAAAGTCCTTTTGACGGGTTTGACTTATTGTTTTGATTAAAATGGATTCATTTGGTTGATTTGACAAACTTATTTGACATTTTTTATCCATAATGTGGATTAGTTGGACAAATAAAAATGCAAAAACGCTGTCAACTAAGACTGCCACGAAAATATAATCAATCCATTTCAGCTTAAAAGATAAGTCAAACCCGTCACAGTGGTTTTTTCAACGATTGAAACATAACTGAAAAGCTTAATTGACAAGTAGTATTTTATAGTGGGTTTTTTTTTTTTAACAATTTAATCAAAATATGCAGGGATTTTGACATTCACCCTTGTATAAATGATTCTCAGTAATCCTCAAGTTACGAGTACAACTTTATAGAAGCATCCATATCTATAACAAAATTTCATAAGCTCGACACCTTGTGTCAAATACAAAGGTAAATGGTAAAACACTTGAACCCACTAAACTCGACACCCTGTGTCCAAAATCAGCAACCTTGAGCAAAAACATAGTATAGTACTATAGTATTTTCACTAACATGATTGATCCATAACAAAAAAAACTAAGTAAAAATAGCTCAAAAATCACTCTTTACAAGAAACTTGACAACATGAAGAACAAGATTTTGCAGTCTTCATGGATGTAGCAATTTTCACCTCCTTGATCAAATGACCAAATATTTTAGCTTTGATTTCACCTCTTCTTGGTGGAAGGCTTACAACTCTTCTTGTTTCTTTGCTTTGCGCTTGAACCCATTTGCTTTGACTTTCCATTGGTCAAACTAGGCACTTTGTTTTTGAGTTTTGTGATAGACAGTGAGGCAAGTTCATGGTGTATTTATAGTCAAAAGAGTTCACACACAGTGAGTGTGTTGTGTGTATGTGAACAGGGTTACTTTCTAGTCATATATTTATTGAAGATCATGTGATGTTTGAATTTGAATTATTTGATGTTGACTAGGGAGAAGTCAAAAAGTGACTTTAGACATTGAATAATACATCTCCTGTTATTTAAGATGATATAGGATTTTATCAGTTTGATTGTACGAATTATGGTCGATCGTTAGTAATTGATACGAATGTTGATGTGCTTTTTGATATTTAAGGTGTTAATATGTACGGATCCTATACTTTGAGAAACGGGTCAATACAAGTTTGAAGCGAAACATTTCTTATCTAGCATTAGTCGGATTAAGTCGACGTGAAGAGATGTTTTTATATGGTGTTGTATGATTGAAAGATACACTTTTTACTACGTTAAACCTTCAGCTCATGTAACATGTACTCGAAAAGAACTTATCAGTCCTAGAAGATACAAAACATAATGCAAATCGATTAGCTCAAAGTTATCTTGCTAGCTTTTACGTGTAAACTATAATTTTGTTTACAAAAAATTGGATGTTAATAATTCTATTTTGACTAGGAAGATCATATCACTTGATGTTTTTTTTTTGTACATTCTAATTATATTTATGGCATTATAATTATATTTATGGCATTATAATTAGCATTGCAACTACTTTATTATCCAAAATAATACGAGTAACAAAAATAAAGTTTACACACAAGTGAGTGTGTTTGTGTTTATGTCATTATGTGAGTTGACTTTATAAAAGTCTTACACACACAATGAATGCGTTGACTTTGTACATAGTAATTTTTTGCATGGGCCATGGGGACGTTTGAATTTTTTGACATTGACATTGATTAGGATTTCATATGGTCTTAAATCACTGACGGTAACGTGGACTCAAGGGCATTGTCAATTCGGATAATGTTGTTTTTGGGACAATGTTTGAGAGCCTGAAAAGAAGGTACGACTAAATGAGGCTCAAAGGTCAAATATAAGTCAACAGTTCAACAGTCAAAATAATGATAAGTCAAAAGTCAAAACAAAAGAAAACAAAATAGAATATGGTTGTCAGTTTAACGGTTTAACCTTCTTCATTACATTCAATGACCACCCTACATTTGTAATGTTTAATATTGAATTAATGTTTATTACTAACTAGATGAATAATCAAAAATAGTTCTTTTAACCAACTCACAAATACAAATCAGATAAACACAGTCTTAAGCTTTGCGACATCGTTAAACGACACACATGTACAAGAAACCAACAAAGAGAACAAATGAGCCTAACAAAACTGCACCAAAATGAAATAAACACCGGCACCAACCAAAACAGCATTTGGGCCTAAAAATAAACACGAGCATGAACGAAACTGCAGCAGCTGCACTATAGCAGCAACCACAACGAACTAATAACCACAAAACGAACATCCAAACTCGAAACAAGGAGAAACAACAGCCCCTAAAAAAAGTTTTTGATTTTTTTACGTACATTAGATTCCATTTAGTTTTAGAAAGTAAATAAATGGGAAAATAGTCTAAAAATACATCGAACTTGTCGCTTTTTCCTTTTGTATACATCAAACTTTTTTTCCCCCAAAGTATGCACATACTTTCTTAATCTTCCTATTGTAACCATAAAACTGACGTGACATCATCTAATCAAGAGTTAATTAGATAAATTTACATAAATCGTCCATGTGACTCTAAACAACTACACCATTCGTCCTTGAGTCAATTACATAAAAGGTCCCTGTGGCTCTAAAATTTTCACCCGTCGTCCTTGTGGATTTAGTCAAGTTAAAAACAATCTTTAAATTAAAATCTTTATCATCTATTTAACTTCATCATCTTGATTCACAAAAAAAAAAATAATAATAATAATAATAAATGCTATCTTTATTTGGTCAAAAATAATCAAAAAGCATATCCATGTGTCAACATTCTCAAGCAGCTTATAACTACTTATCCTTAAACAGAAGCATAATCGAAAAAAATAAGCAATTCCAAACACCCCGTTATAAGTACTATACCATTATCTTTTCCTGTTCAATCCAGTTTATAAATACGGAACATTTTTGTACCCAGGCTTGTGCCAAACTGCCAATAATTAAGAGCACATGTGCACGCGTGCAGCCATAAAGCTAAGAGCACATTTTTGTAATATTAGGGTCCGTTTGTTTCCCTAGTTTGGATTGGGTTTGTGTTTGACAAGATGTTAATTGATTGTTTGGTTGAGGAAGAAGGGGTTTGAAAATGGTACTCAGCCCCACGTTGGAGGGCATACTCAATGTCAGGCAAATAAGCAAGGTTTTCTGACACTGGTACTGTACTCTATTTCTCTCTTTCTTTCTTTTTTTTTTCTTTCACTATTTTAGTACTAGTAGTGTACTCTTTTTTATTGTAATTTATTACTTTATATTATTTTAATAATTAAATAAATATAAATCTCAATCCCAATTTATATTCTAACATACAAAAAAAAACAACTTTTAACACAATTCAAATCCATATCCAAATCATAACTTATAATTTTACATTCAAACCCAAATTCTAATCTAAACCCAACTACAAAACAAACGGGCCCTTAATAAACAATATACCAATCCTTAAAAGAATTTGTGTAACAAATAGCACATGTGCAGGCTTATGACACACCATGAACAGTACATTCCAAACTCTAGATGCCAGCTGCACTGCTTAGGAGTTTCTGACTTTGAAGGTCATAAACTTGATTCAGATGGCTTCGAGTACAACATTGAATACAGTATCAACATTCCTTTCCACATTTCGAAATGTCATTAACTTTATGGACCATATATAAGAAATACACTCAGTTATAGCAACTAAATTTGGACCATATATAAGAAATACACTCAGTTATAGCAACTAAATTTGGAAATATGACAACAACTAAATGGATTGAAATGGTCCAGTACTTTCAACCAGAGTAAAGGGCTAAAGGGTAAAGTGATTTGGAGCACTGATAGAAGATTGCCATTGGTGCACTAGGGCTACCCCTTCATATATGGTTCTTTGAAATAGTTAATGTTATAATTTTGCACAGCACGAATGTAAAATTTCATCATACCTGGGCAGGTAACTTAATTCATATTTTTTCTATTGCCAAATCATACCCATTCCTCTGGCCAACACAATCTGTTCTGCACTTTTTTGTTTTCACTTCATCCATTATAATTGGTTTGCCTAAACTACTTGCCAAAGCACTAATTCCCTGAACAAGTCCACTAACCCATATTTATTCCACATTCTCCCGAGATGATATTTAGCTTCCATAAAACTCATATTACAACCTACAAATTGGCCACATACAGTATTCAACCATTTGCTACTACCAATTTCAACTAGTTCTTCATAAAAAACAACCACCTCATCTCCATTTTCACATGTAACAGTAGGGATTACAACCAAGCTATTATCAAGCTTAATTGAATTCACTATCTCAGCAAACTTAGAACCAAAACTCCCTACCTTATTTGCATTCTCAGCACTGCTGTTATCACACTGATGCTTCCCATTGACTTTCATCTAGACTTAAATGCTTATTGACTCCCATACTTTCATTACAACATTTAGTCATACTACTAGTATCTGTATTGTCCTCAATATCCGCAGTTTCCACAGGAGTTTTCAAGTTAGCATTCATTTCAACAACACAGTTTACATTCTCATTAGTACTAACATTCAAACTAGCAGATACACTATCACTAACAGACATACTCTTATTAACACGATCATTCACAGAGGAGTCCGTACCTGACTATTGAGTGCAGGAAAGCAATCACCATTTAAATCACCAACGAACCCATTCCCTACTTCAATCTCCTTCATAACAGTATTTCCACCAACAAAATATCCATTTTTAGCTTTCTTTTCATCATTCTTAGTTTTACTATTATCCATATTCTTCTGGTGAATACCATGAACCGAATCCCCAAATCTTGCCGGAACCCTAATTGCTCTATTAGAGGACCTTTTTTTTGTCGACATATTAATTGGTATCAATAGACATCACAATATGAATTAACTAGTCGAAACTAACTACAATTAATGAATTATAACAAGAAATACTAAATCAGTTAATAAACCCTAAAAAAAAAAATACTCCTAATTGAGCAAATTCAACGAAAAACGAAAATCAAAACTAGTAGGTTGATGAATTATAAGAGGTGGCAAAATGGTTGGGTTGGGTCTTGGGTATTAGATGGGTATGGGTCTAGATGGGTATGGGTCTAGATGAGTCACTTGGAATGATGGGTCTAGATGAGTTTGGGTCAAACGGGTCTTGGGTAGGGTCGGGTTGGGTTTTTTT
>LBNU01015346.1:62263-104763 GCA_014162995.1 Artemisia annua
GGCTGAGCATGGAAGGTTCAAAACCGAACCGGACCGACAAAACCGACCGAACCGACAAAAACCGAACCGAACCGACAGCCCGTCGGTTCGGTTTCGGTTTAGGTTTTTCATGGTTTTCGGTTTCGGGTCGGTTCGGTTCGGTTCGGTTCGGCCCAAAACCGACGAAAACGCACACAAACACACATGAACCGAACCGAACCGACGGACCCGACACAAAACCGAACCGAACCGACCAAATTCGGTTCGGTTTCGGTTTACGTTTTTGGCGATTTTCGGTTTTCGGTTTTGTCGGTTCGGGTCGGTTCGGTTCGGTTTTAGACCGATGCTCAGCCCTAGTGGTGACCACCCACGAGTGACTACAAGGCGGAGCAATCCCACTTCAAGCTCAGCAAAAATCGTTTTCGGATGCTCTTGAAAGTTAAAAGAAAGTTATTAACATTTTGGGATTTGCAATGTCTAAAACTCTAAATGACTAG
The DNA here is from genome assembly GCA_014162995.1 of Artemisia annua. Lineage (NCBI taxonomy): Eukaryota > Viridiplantae > Streptophyta > Magnoliopsida > Asterales > Asteraceae > Artemisia > Artemisia annua. The sequence continues at coordinate 62,740 of LBNU01015346.1, forward strand.
ATAAAAAACAATATTTTTATATTTTTTAACCACAGTAGTTATCATCATTTTAATAAGTAGTAACTTTTTTATAACCAAACAACCAGTATAAAGTATACTCAGTTACGACATTACAACCCGTAATAAACTTGTCCCTCAAAACAATACACGAACCCTAAACTAATTCTCCCCAATCATCATCATCATATCTATAACAACAAGAACAAGTGATTGAATAAATCAGTTACATATCACAACGATCCCCTAACAGGTCTCTTCTCTTTAATTTCTTCAATTCATTAGGATTCAATTATTCTATTCTTTATATATATTCACTTTAACTATTTTATGCTTATTCGTTACACTCAATACCTTTTTGTTACGAATTATGTTGCTATTTATTTACGAATTACGAGAAAACTTGTTTACTGAGTTTTCGGATTCGTTTGATTTTGTTAATTATGTTGCTATTTATTTACGGGAAAACTTGTCTACTGAGTTTTCGGATTTTCGCTTACGGTTTATTTAGTGTGTGATTTTAACTTGTGTATGGATAGTTTCGTTTTAGTTGTGTGTACTGGTGAAATAGTTGATGATGATTAGAATTTAGAAACCACCTCATGTCGAATAAGAGCTTATTTCGTTTTACCTTAACTGCCGAATGTATTAAACAGATAGTCTAAAACGCTCGTTTGTTTCTGTATTATATTTGCTTCTGAGTGGGGTGTACGAAACATAACTGTGACCTTACGGTACATTGATTGGTTAGATTAATAGGATCTCAAGTCGAATAAGAGCTTATTCCGTTTTACCTTAACTGACAACGTGCCTTTTCCCTATAAGAAAACGCGGATAATTATGCTTTTTAGGAATGTAATAAACTGATAGAGCAGTTCCAAACACTGTCTAAAACGCTCAATTTGTTTCTGTATTCTGTGTGGGGTGTCAAGGCTGATCTTTGATGGAAAGTCGAGTATGGTAATCAAACTGTACGGAATGCAAGCGTGACCTTACAATTGGTTACATTCATAGGATCTCAAATTGCTGGGTCATGGATTTGATTCTGTTAGTAGCTAGCAAGTAAGTATGCTTAATTGCTTACTAGATATCTGTTTCTGACCGAAATAACGACGATGGTTGATGGAGGATAAAACGCTAGTAGTATATAGATAGGTTACGGATATGGTTTTATATGAGGTTTAGTCACGTTTTTTATGGCAGTTACGAATGCCTATTTAAGGTCTCCATGAGATTTTGCAGTCTTCATAGATGTAGCAATTTTCACTTCCTTGATCAAATGACCAAATATTCTAGCTTTGATTTCACCTCTTCTTGGTGGAAGGCTTACAACTCTTCTTGTTTCTTTGCTTTGCTCTTGAACCCATTTGCTTTGACTTTCCATTGGTCAAACTAGCCAATTTGTTTTTGAGTTTTGTGATAGACAGTGAGGCAAGTTCATGGTGTATTTATAGTCAAAAGAGTTCACACATAGTCACATAGTGAGTGTGTTGTGTGTATGTGAACAGGGTTACTTTCTTGTCATATATTTATTGAAGATCATGTGATGTTTGAATTTGAATTATTTGATGTTGACTAGGGAGAAGTCAAAAAGTGACTTTAGACATTGAATAATACATCTCCTGTTATTTAAGATGATATAGGATTTTATCAGTTTGATTGTACGAATTATAGTCGATCGTTAGTTATTGATACGAATGTTGATGTGCTTTTTGATATTTAAGGTGCTAATATGTACGGATCCTATACTTTGAGAAACGGGTCAATACAAGTTTGAAGCGAAACATTTCTTATCTTTTTTTTTTTTTTTGAACGGCGGGTTAGTTGTTAGATGTTTGTTGTTGGCTCGAGTTAGTGTCGCATCCTCGGGCAGAGATACCAACCGCGAGCCTCTCCTTAGGGGATAACCCCACTCCTATTCCCGATTCGCCTGATATCATTAGAGCTTGTGGTTCATAGTGAGGACTTCCCGGTCGGTCACCCAAACCGGTACTACTCTCACTTGGGCTCGCTTAACTACTTAAGCCTTTACCACTAGACCACAAGCCCATGATGAAACATTTCTTATCTAGCATTAGTCGGATTAAGTCGACGTGAAGAGATGTTTTTATATGGTGTTGTATGATTGAAAGATACACTTTTTACTACGTTAAACCTTCAGCTCATGTAACATGTACTCGAAAAGAACTTATCAGTCCTAGAAGATACAAAACATAATGCAAATCGATTCACTCAAAGTTATGCTAGCTTTTACGTGTAAACTATATTTTTGTTTACAAAAAATTGGATGTTAATAATTCTATTTTGACTAGGATGATCATAAAACTTGATGTTTTTTTTTACAATCTAATTATATAATAATTTAATTACTCCCCCGTCTCAAAATAATTGTCATGAGACAAAACTCACAAAGTTTAATAAAAGTGAGATCACATTAATTTCAATTATCTAGTTTTTACTTAAAAAGTAAAGTGAACAATTAATTTGAGATATTTATAAAAGTAAATATGAACAGTAAATATGAGACAAGTGAGTCTACTTTATTATCCAAAATAATAAAAAAATAAAGTTTACACACAAGTGAGTGTGTTTGTGTTTATGTGAGTTGACTTTATAAAAGTCTTACACCCACAATTAATGTGTTGACTTTGTACGTAGTAATTCTTTGCATGGGCCATGGGGACGTTTGAATTTTTTGACATTGACATTGATTAGGATTTCATATGGTATTAAATCACTGACGGTAACGTGGACTCAAGGGCATTGTCAATTCGGATAATGTTTTTGGGACAATGTTTGAGAGCCTGAAAAGAAGGTACGACTAATAAGATATATTGCTCAACAGTCAACAGTTCAACAGTCAAAATAATGATAAGTCAAAAGTCAAAACAAAAGAAAACAAAATAAGATATGGTTGTCAGTTTAACGGTTTGACATTCTTTATTACTCTACATTCGATGACCACCCTACGTTTGTAATGTTTAATATTGAACTAATGTTTATTACTAACTAGATGAATAATCAAAAATAGTTCTTTTAACCAACTCACAATACAAATCAGATAAACACAGTCTTAAGCTTTGCGACATCGTCAAACGACACACATGTACTGTACAAGAAACCAACAAAGAGAACAAATGAGCCTAACAAAACTGCACCAAAATGAAATAAAAACCGGCACCAACCAAAACAGCACTTGGGCCTGAAAATAAACACGAGCATGAGAAAAACTGCAGCAGCTGGACTGTAGCAGCAACCGCAACGAACTAATAACCTCAAAACGAACATCCAAACTCGAAACAAGGAGAAACAACAGCCCCTAAAAAAAGTTTTTGATTTTTTTCATACATCAGATTCCATTTAGTTTTAGAAAGTAAATAAATTGATGGATGGTGAAGTTTTAACATTGTTTGTCATGCAAGTATGCAACTTCTATAAAAACATATTCATAAACAACTAACATTATATTTCTTTGTCTATGTTATTAAGAGTAACTTTCAAGTGGTTGAATTCATTTGACTGAGACAACTATGTAAGTAAGGCGCGCGTTAGTGCATGAGTTTGCCGTTAAAAATCACATGAATATAAAGTGACTGATAAATATGTATTGAGCGTATGATGGAGAACGTTACAGTATATAATCAAGCACCATGTATTCAAAAGGATTATAAAGTTTTGAGCATATGGTGAGGCATTTATGATGGTAGGTGGGTTGTGACTATACGTTTTGGATGAAGTGCGTCAGTGTATACGATCTTTTATGTTTTTTAATTTCTATTGCTCCGATTTCAAAATGTGTAGCCAAGTGATAAAGAAAATTGCCAAAGTGAACTTGTATACGCCAACCCGTTGAACCTTACGCTTGCAACAAGTCATCATGAAAAATTAACCAATGATAAGTTGTCTTCTTGTACATAGTTGCAGTAAATTCATAGGTAATAAATTTATGACAAGCAACCAATTATCCAGTAATCTTTGAGCCGCTTTTAATAGATTCAATAATAATTTGATGCACTAACGAAACATATAATCTTTAACCGATTGATACTTTGACCCATTACGCTTTAAAAAAAATAATACAATAACTTAGCAAGTACAAAGATTGTGATATACAAGTAGAAAAAAGGTGACATGAATGCGAGTAGTAATTTAAGGCCATTTAAGGCCAGGCAACGAGGATGCCAATGTTGCTTTGCCAGAAAATGCAAGACTATCAATAGTAAATTAAAAGTTTAAAACCAATTACTTGTATTTCATTTCAGTAGCTTTTCTCATCAACCCTTTTTTGAAGTCAGATTTATATTTAGTGTGTTTTTGAGTGGAATGAAAATGAAATAAAGTGTTACGAGGCTGCTGTTGCCTACTGTTCTTCGAGTGCTAGTTCACGCATTTTAGTTTTTGGTTGTGTTTTAGGCATTGATGCTGGTTTGTTTTGGGCCTACTATCGGACTCCTGTGTTCTCTTTGTTTGTTCGTATAAATGTGTGTAAAGACCCTTTTTTGAAGTCAGATTTATATTTAGGGTGCGTTTCGTATTCGACTATAGGAATGACTCTATGACTATGAAAGTGATTAAATGTGTTTGTTTAAGATGAGGGGGCCCACAGGCCACAACTATGGTACATACTCCATATACCTCAAAAGGGTAAGGTATGGACCTTTCATACCGAGGGGCCCACCACTACTATCAAAATCATTCCCATAGTGTGTTTTAGAGCGGAAAGAAAATGAAATAAAGTGTTACAAGGCTGTTGTTGCCTACTGTTCTTCGAGTGCTAGCTCATGCGTTTTGGTTTCTGGTAGTGTTTTAGGCGTTTATGCTGGTTTGTTTTGGGCCTACTATCGGACTCTTTTGTTCTCTTTGTCTGTTCGTATAAATGTGTGTAAAGGGGTAAATAACCCTGTTAGATTGTATGCGGCCTAACCGCCATATCCCTGTGTCCATTTTTGACGCTTTCCTTGGCCACCGTATGTGTCTAGCGATATTAGAACACTATACCTCNTTATTAAGTTGCACTAATTGTTTTTTCCTTATTAGATAACCTAGTATAGCATATGATTATCTGATTATGTATTATTGGTCAAATAATATAGGTCCTTATTTTATTTGTGCTATATGTTTTAGTAAACCCGAACCCCAAATTGTTAGTAACAGGCTTAATGGTTGTTAGTACTATATGTTTTAGTACTTCTAACGTGTTCCGTTTTTATCTAGTTAGTGTATATATCAGTCCTCACTAGTTATGTTTGTTTTACAGTTTCATACTGTATTACTCGATGCACAGGAGATATTTATCATCGTCCGTCATTCTACATTTTGATTATCTGAAGAAACTCCAAGCAAGTCCAATACACCTTTTAGGTCGTTCAAGAACAATAACAGTAGACGCAACTGAACTACCAGATGCTGAAAATGATCATTTGTATGCAGACATACCAAAACCTGCCAAGAGTAAGTCCGAAAGAAAACCGTACCCAACGCCTATGAAAATTCTGGTTCAGAGAGCTAAGAAAGAGAAAGATGCAAGAAAAGCGGAACCGTGTAAGTTGCTTGAAGAACCACCTGAAAACGGCCTACTTGTTCCTGAACTTGTTGATGTAGCTCATCAAGTATATCGCGCTCGAGAATCGGTAATACTGGGCTTGTCAAAGCTTGTGAAATCCATTCAAGTTCTGCGGTGCAGGTATAAATCATTTTTTGTTGAATACTTTAGAACGAGTGTAATTCAATAATAATGTTTCATGGTATGTATTGGTTTTCAGTTATTGCTTTGAGGTTCACATTGGTCGGGTTGGGCATGAGATCAGGACATGTACGGGTCCAAAAAGTGGTCTTAGAAATGCAACACATGTGTGGCGAAAAGGAAGAATTCACGATGTCATTTATTTTCCTAAATGCTTCCATCTTTATGACCGTGTTGGGAAACCAAGAGTTGTACATGATGAGAGGCGGACGGTTAAACAACTTCCCGCCATTGTAGAGCTTTGTATACAAGCCGGATTGAATCTTGAAACCTACCCTGTAAAGAGAAGAACGCGGCCTGTTTATAGTATAGAAGGTAGAATAGTGGATTTTGAATTAGGGTTAGAGACAGATAAAAAGATAGAAACCGTGATTGATTCTAGTTTAGATCTTTCTTTAAACACGGAAATAGAACCGCAACTTGATACACAGGAACTAAGCATCGTGACACTAAATTCATGGTTTGAGATGATATCGGGGGTGAAGAAGATAATGGAGAAATATAAAGTGCATACATGTGGATATTGTTCTGAAGTTCAGGTTGGCCCCAAGGGGCACAAAGTTAGGAACTGTAAGGCGTCAAAACACCAATCTAGAAATGGTATGCATGCTTGGCAAGAGGCGACAATATCTGATTTGGTGGGACCTAACTATGTATGGCATGTTTCAGACCCAATGGGACCTCCGGTGTCTAATGATTTGAAGAGGTATTATGGTAAGGCTCCTGCAGTGGTTGAGTTGTGTGTGCAAGCAGGGGCACCGGTTCCGGATCAGTATAGGAGCATGATGAGATTAGATGTTGTTCCTCCGTGCCGGGATGAACTGGATCTTGTTACATAGTTCCCATTTTTTCATTCTAGCTGCAAGCAGGTGAACCGGTTTTAGTGGAAGACAGCGGGAATCCTTTTATTTGTTTTATAATGGCTTGGACTATAATGATTTTATCACAGCCGTTATTGGGCAGATGTATGAGACAATGGTGTTATAGCCATGCTGTTATAGTAATTCTGTATAAACTTTTCAAAAGTAGCTTCTTAATGTCTACAATGTGTGGTTGGCTGTTGCTATCTCATGATTCTGATTTGGGTTGCAGTTCATGACTAGCAACAGAAGATTGATTTCTTGTGCTGATTTGGGTTACTGGAATGAAGGCGTTTCATCATCTGTTCATTTTACTTTGGGTGGTTACTGCTATATGCTGTTTGCTACAAGATGATCCTGATTTCATCGATGGTCTATCACGTTGATGCTACCTTCACGGGACCATAGTATTTCCATGACTTCCAAACTCCAGGAATGATATGTTTGTTCAATAAACTTTTGGGCTGAGATTACGGTGCTTATGTTTTTCTAACAACGGTTTGAAGACAGTCACATCTTGGTGGTTTAAGAATCTATTTCCTGTTATTGGCTAGGCATGTTAGGATTCTAATGGAATGGGTATATCCATTGTTATTTTGTAATTCTATTTCTTGGTTGTGTACAAATACATTTGTTATTTATTTATCCAGGAGATACAATTTATACCAAGTTGTATGAAATTTTTGTATTGTGTTGCTCCCATCATTCTTATGAGCTAACCAACCTTTGGTATGAAATACACGGCAAGACAAATTTTTATAAATTATGAAAGATGATTTAGACAAATAATAAACGACCTGATATGTTAATTATGATGAAAATATATAAAGTAGCCTCGATTCTTAAATCATTTTCTTATAAAAACTCATCTCACTAAAACTTACACAAAAAACTAAAAAACGTGGTACCATTAGAGCACTCGTCCGACTACTACTCACTAATGTTGTAACTTCACAAAAATATTAGCTTACTCTGTTACCGTTATCTTATACGGAGTAACTTTTATCCCGTTACCACTAAATACAAAAATAAAACACGCTCGATGTACTGACCATGAGTTGTTCGACCACGATGTGAGCATGAATCTACCAATAGTGGTGACCACGAGTGACTACAAGGCCGAGCAATCCCGCATCAAAATAGTTTACGGATTTCCAATGTCCTAAATGACTAGATAAAACAACTAGTATTATCATTTGTAACTTTGATGAATATATATATATATTTTTTTTTGACTAGTTATCATTTTAACTTTGATGAATATCTATATTTTTTTAAAGTTTTTATAACCAAACCAGTTACTCCGTATAAAGTATACTCAGTTACGACATTACAACCCGTAATAAACTTGTCCCCCAAAATACTACTGGTAATTCACAAACGAACCCTAAAGTAATTCTCCCCCTCATCATCATCATCATATCTATAACATAAATCAGTTACATATCACAACGATCCCCTAACAGGTCTCTTCTCTTTAATTTCACCAATTTATTAGGGTTCAATTATTCTATTCTTTATATATATATTCACTTTAACTATTTTATGCTTCGTAACGTTACACTCAATACCTTTTTGTTACGAATTATGTTGCTATTTGTTTTACGAATTACGGGAAAACTTATGTACTGAGTTTTCGAATTCGTTTGATTTTGTTCGCTTACAGTTTATGTGTGATTTAAAGTTGTGGATGGATAGTTTCGTTTTAGTTGTGTGTACTGCTTGATGATTAGAATTTAGAAACCACCTTAAGTCCAATAAGAGCTTATTTCGTTTTCCCTATAAGAAAACGCGGATAATTACGCTTTTTACGAATGTAATAAACAGATAGAGCACTCCCAAACGCTGTCTAAAACGCTCAATTTGTTTCTGTATTCTGTGTGGGGTGTCAAGGCTGGTCTTTGATGGAAAGTCGAGTATGGTAATCAAACTGTACGGAATGCAAGCGTGACCTTACAATTGGTTACATTCATAGGATCTCAAATTGCTGGGTCATGGATTTGATTCTGTTAGTAGCTAGCAAGTAAGTATGCTTAATTGCTTACTAGATATTTGTTTCTGACCGAAATAACGACGATGGTTGATGGAGGATAAAACGCTAGTAGTATATAGATAGGTTACGGATATGGTTTTATATGAGGGTTAGTCACGTTTATGATAAGGAGTTTTTGAAGTAATAACTAACTAAAATATTATTCCTTATTGCTACCAAACTTGGATACTAGTTTACATCCATCCGACAACCTACTATGCTTTTATTATTTAAATAAAAAACGTCTATTATACTGTTTCTCTGTCACATGCTAGGGGGGCTAAAATTGGTTTCAGTAGATGCCAACATTTGCTTGGAGGCCCTGTGCCATTCTTACAACAAGGGCCTTTTGAAAACGGGAATATCAATTGGTTATTCTATTTTTTTTCCTTACGATTTTTTAAGACCATTTATATTTTGTGGTATTGGCTTGAAAACATACTTCCCAAGTACATATTTGTGTTCGAAAACATTTAATATCCGGCCCTGGCTATGCTGGTTGCTGAACATGATTTACAGATCCCGTCTCCTTGTCACTTTTTAACACTTGTAAGTTTAGCTTGTGTTGGCGTGTTGCTTACGAAATATAATATTTTCCTTGCAGGTTACATTTGTTTATTACAAAGATATGGAACACCCTGATGACGAATCCCATGGTGGTGGTGAAAGCCAAAGCAAGCAAGATGACGAGGTACAAATTTTAGGCGTAGAAAATGTATAAAGTTTTCTTATAGCCTGAAGCCCTGAAGATTGTCTGTGGCTGTTTTCTAATTGTTTTTTACCTTATATGCTTGTCGTACTTGGTCAAACATCTCTTAGAGATTGTGGTTGCGCTATGTTCTTCTATCATACAAGTCAACAATGTCCACATACGAACTCTGCTAATTTTTTATTGCAGGTATCTCGTCGTGAAGAATTAAAGAAATCCTTGGAAGCAAGGTTGGCTCTTCGTCAGAGTAATATAAATGCTGAAAGGCCTGGTTAGTAGCTAAATACAAAGCAGTTTGTCAAAATATCATAGGTTTTTAACTACTAAATGATTTACCTTACAATGAGCACCTCTGGAGCTTCTATAAGTGATGATTATAACTCTTATGATGTTTTGCACCAGACGCTAGTTCTCTACGGACATTGGACTCCAGCATCAAGCGTAATACAGCAGTCATTAAAAAACTTAAGCAGATCAATGAAGAGCAGCGAGAAAGCTTGTTGGATGAACTAAGAGGTGTTAACTTAAGTAAATTTGTTAGTGAAGCAGTGGCTGCAATTTGTGACGCCAAGCTAAAGAGTTCAGATATACATGCTGCAGTTCAGGTAATCACCACATAGCTGCATACCCAAACCTGCTTTTTTATGTATTTATTTCGGAATCCTTTACTTGTATCACAGGCTTGATCTTGAATAATAAATTTTCTTTTAATTAGGTCTGTTCGTTGCTTCATCAAAGATACAAAGATTTCTCCCCAACATTGGTCCAAGGCCTCATGAAAACCTTCTTTCCTGGGAAATCTGTAGAAGATGTAGATGCAGACAGGAACTTGAAGGCCTTGAAGAAACGCAGTGCTTTAAAACTTCTACTAGAACTGTTCTTTGATGGAGTTATCGAAGATGCGGCCATTTTTGTGACAATCATTAAAGATCTTGCCAGTTTAGAGCACCTAAAAGATAGGGATGCAGCTCATACAAACTTGTCTCTTCTTGCTAGTTTTGCTCGACAGGCAAGGTACTTTATAGGGCTTCCACATGCTGGAGAAGATTTGGTCGAAGAGGTGACTCTTATAATATTCTGCAATATACTATCTTGATATCAGCTATAAATTTTTAGAACAAGGAGTTGTTATCTGTTACTTTAGAACTTATTGTCTTGTTTGTGTCTTGCAGTTTTTTAAGGGGCTTAATGTAACCCCGGATCAGAAGAAGGTTTTCAAAAAGGTGTTTAATACATATTATGATGCTGCTGTTGAACTACTTCAGTCGGAGCATACTGTAAGAATTATATACTTTTAAACATTGCAATATCAATTAATTTGAAATTTATTTTTGACTAGATAATTGATTTCTCTCCATTTGTGCTGCTTTAAATTTCCACCAAATTCAAGTCACTTCGTCAGCTGGAGCACGAGAATGCAAAGATTTTAAATGCCAAAGGTGAGCTCAGTGAGGAAAATGCTTCTTCATATGAAAAACTAAGGAAGTCTTATGACCAGCTGTATCGAGGAGTCTCTGCGTAAGTTACTTCTGTTTTTATTCATCTTCTTTTGTTAATTTCTCTGATAAATAAAAGGGAATATATAACTCCCATCTTATTTATATTTGATTATTTTATATTTCTGGTGTGATAGTTTAGCAGAAGCTCTTGATATACAGCCACCTGTTATGCCAGAGGATGGTCATACAAGGCTTACAACAGGTGATGATGTATCATCTCCTGGTACTGGAAAAGAGGCTTCTGTTGCTGAAGCATTGTGGGACGATGAGGATACTAGAAGCTTTTATGAAAGTTTACCTGATCTAAGGTTTGTTCATATTAGATTGGAATTAGATATCCTGATTATGTTTATTTTAGGAACCGAAAGTCCAATGTGGTGGGTACATTATGTTTTCTTAATTTTATTTTCAGGGCATTTGTTCCTGCTGTACTATTAGGAGAAGCAGAGCAGAAAGCAAACGATCAATCACCAAAAGCACAAGATCAACCAACTGTAAGTACTTTTAGATATCATTGCACGTCAATGGGTGTTTAGGTTTGCTTATTTTAAGTTTATCTACATATAATATATATTTTTTTCAAAATTATATAAGCCGTGTTGATTAAAATGCGTTTGAGCTTATCTGCATATTTTAGGGTGAAATAAGCATTTTGAGATTCTCATTTGAAAATTTACTCTTGGTTAATTTAAAACTTTACAAGTTTACCCTGATTGTTCTCAATAAGATAGCCAATCCCAAACATCACCTAATAAAAAAAACGTTCGTCATTGAAAGCTGTTAACGGAGTGTATAATTTATGCAGGATTCAGCATCCGAGCCTGACCAAGGTAACAGTGCTGCCCATGACACTGGAGAGACTTCTACTGATGCTGGGATTTTGCCAGACCGCAAAAATGAAAAGAAGAAAGATGATGACGAAAAAGATAAAGCAAGTACAAAGGAATCAGACAAAGATAAAGGGAAAGAAAAAGAAGGTGATATAAAAGGTGAAATTGAAAAGGAGAAGCTTCGAGGTCCTGAAGGAACCAACTTGGATGGTCTGTTTCAGAGGCTTCCTGGCTGTGTGAGCCGCGACCTAATTGATCAGCTGACCGTAAAACCTCTAGTCTTTTCATGAATAAAGTTGACTTTAAAACTTCTTGCATGCTTTAAGGCTATTTTTTCTTGAATGTAATTCCAGGTGGAGTTTTGTTATCTAAATTCAAAATCTTCCCGCAAAAAGCTTGCAAGAGCTTTGTTTAATGTGCCTAGGACGTCTCTGGAACTGTTACCGTACTACTCACGCATGGTTGCAACACTAGCAACTTGTATGAAGGATGTGCCTTCTATGCTTTTGCAGTTGTTAGAGGAGGAGTTCAACTTCCTGATCAATAAGAAGGTTTTACTTTTTGCATTGGAGTGCACTTCTTTCACATCACCATAAGCCCCATATTAATGATTTACCATCAATTATACATTTCAGGATCAAATAAACATCGAGTCCAAGATCAGGAACATTCGATTTATTGGTGAGCTTTGCAAATTTAAGATTGCACCAGCTGGGCTCATTTTCAGTTGTCTAAAGGTGAAAACTCTCTCTCTCTCTCTCTCTCTCTCTCTCTCTCTCTCTCTCTCTCTCGTACAACTCATTCTGACATTTCATCTTACACTTCTATCGTGAAAGCTAATTCAGTTGCACCCTTATGCTGATTCAAGTAATTCTTTTTTCTCCATCAACAGGCATGTTTAGATGACTTTTCACATCATAACATAGATGTTGCCTGCAACCTTCTTGAGACATGTGGTAGATATCTCTATCGGCACCCCGATACTAATGTACGTATGGCAAACATGTTAGAGATTTTGATGCGCTTGAAAAACGTCAAGAATTTGGATCCTCGACACAGTACTCTTGTCGAAAATGCATATTACTTGTGCAAACCACCTGAACGATCTGCACGTGTCTCCAAAGTTCGCCCTCCTTTGCATCAGGTATTGTTTATTGTAAGGATCTGTGTGTTCATATCTTGTATGACATTACTGTTTGATTCTCATCATGTTATAACTGCTGCAGTATATCAGAAAGCTACTTTTCTCAGACCTCGACAAGTCTTCAATAGAGCACGTGCTGAGGCAACTACGTAAGCTGCCATGGAGTGAATGTGAATCCTATTTGTTAAAGTGCTTTTTGAAGGTTCACAAAGGAAAGTACGGTCAAATCCATTTGATTGCTTCACTAACTGCTGGATTAAGTCGGTACCATGATGAGTTTGCGGTTGCTGTGGTTGATGAGGTAGCTTTTATTGTTATTATAATTGATTTTTAGCAATAGCTGTAGTAACTTATTTTGGGATATCTTTATTGATCTTTTAAAGGTACTAGAGGAAATTCGTCTAGGATTGGAGATAAATGAATATGGGATGCAGCAACGCCGAATTGCTCATATGCGTTTCTTAGGCGAGCTATACAATTATGAACATGTGGATTCGTCTGTTGTTTTTGATACTCTATATCTGATTATCGTTTTTGGCCACGGGACAGAAGAGGTACAAGTCTTCTGTGTATATAATTCATATATTCTAAGCTGCCACATGTAAATCATTTTCTGATTTGTTATTTCTTTTTACCTAAATTTTAAATCTCCTCCAGCAAGATGTGCTTGATCCACCTGAAGACTGCTTCCGCATTAGGATGATTATCACACTTCTCGAGACTTGTGGGCACTACTTTGGTCGAGGTTCATCAAAGAGGAAACTAGATCGATTTTTGATTCATTTCCAACGATACATTCTAAGTAAAGGTCCACTACCTCTTGATATTGAATTCGACTTGCAGGTTAGTTTTTCAAGTGTGTTTTTCAAAATCTGGAGTGACCTAAGAAAAGAACTTAACAATTCAACTATTTACAGGATTTGTTTGCTGATCTTCGCCCCAACATGACTCGTTATTCAACTATTGAAGAAGTTGATGCTGCTCTGGTTCAGCTTGAGGAGCATGAGCGAACAATTTTAACCGATAAGGCCAGTGGTGAGAAGCACATGGAGCGGGAAAAACCTGCTAGCATGTCAGCTTCCAGAAGCTCCTCGCTCAACGGTCAAGCTCTTGCAAATGGCGTTGAAGAAAATGGCGGGGCCCATGAAGAAGGTAATGGGGATTACGACAGTGCATCACAGGGTAGCACAATGGATCCAGACGGCAATGATGATGAGGAAGAGCTTGATGACGATGCATGTGACACCGATGATGATTATGCTGAAAGGGACGGTCAAGCTACAGATGAGGATGATGAAATTCATGTCAGGCAGAAAGTAATGCTAGTGGATCCTGAGGAAGAAGCTGATTTCGACAGAGAATTTAGGGCTCTAATGCAGGTAAGCAAGCTTTCTTTATTTGATTGGAATTTTTTGCATATCTAGGCACACAGTGACTTCTTATGTTCCTAGAACTGACTCTTGCGGTCGAAATTCTCGGACGCACTCCTTTTTTTATATGTATGTCTTTCTAAAACTTGCAAGTTGCAACTATAAAGGAGCAAAAACCATCTTGAACATCGTGGAATAAGTACATTCTTATGGTAAGATGGATTTTGAATGTTAACCAAACAGTCACGGGTCTGAGTTTTTTAGGGTTCAAAGAAATAAAACAACCAAAAAAGGAAGGCCTTAAATAGAGACTTTGGGCGACTTTCAAGTAATTTGAGCTCTTCCCTTGGCTCCTTTTTTCATTTGACCTGTTTGATAATTTCATGACCCAAATCAACTCACTTCATTAGTAAATGGGTCAAATTGCCACGTAAATTATTTGATTGTGCAGTTGTCGGCAAATATCACTTTTGACTATGATACTGCTCACTTGACCACAAAGGTTCATTGTTTACTGTTTGTGGAATCAATAGAGTATCATATGCTTAATTTATATGTAGTTGAATTAAGAATGTTGCACATACAGATTTCATGAATTAGGTTAAAGGTGATTTTTAATTAACACCTCGTCACAGTTCTCAGGTAGAATCTTTATATTCCAGCATTATAATTTTGCCTCGTGTTTCTAATGCAGGAAAGCTTGGATTCAAGAAAACTGGAGTTGCGGGCCCGGCCAACACTTAACATGATGATACCAATGAATATCTTTGAGGGGTCCACAAGAGATCACCATGGAAAGGTAAGCGAGGGAGAAAGTGGTGATGAGGCATTAGATTACGAGTCTGGAGGACGCAAGGAGGTGCAAGTCAAAGTCTTGATCAAACGAGGGAGCAAACAACAAACAAAACAGATGCTAATACCAAGTGACAGCTCCCTTGTACAGAGCACAAAACAAAAGGAAGCAGCCGAATTGGAAGAGAAACAAGATATTAAAAGGCTTGTTTTGGAATATAATGATAGAGAAGAAGAGGAACTTAATGCAATGAGTAATCTTCCTGTTAGCTGGAGTCAGAGTGGCGGTGGCAGAATAGTCTACAGAGGCCACTCGTGGGAAGGTCATGGAGGGAGGTCTGGGTCCCGCCACAGATACCCGCATCAATCAGGCGGGGGATACTATTATAGCCGAAGAAAGTGAGTACATCAATTACCGGCCAATTATATTGAACTTCCATGTTTCGGTTGATGTTGATACTACCCTCAGTCTACTAACTAGACCAAGAGGCTGGTTTGAAGATAATGTCTATTGGTGTTGTGTGACAAGCCAGATATGGAGAGGCAAATGTATCGAACCTTGAGTTAGGGGTTGTAGTCAAAAGTTGTGCCCTTGTGGGCTTTATGATCGAGTCTTAGGTGTATATTCTGTCGATATATGACTAATGAGAGAATGAAGAAAGCATTTGGGAGTCTATAATCATATTTTGGTTCGGTTTGAGATGAAGTCACCACAACGCTTCCATTTGGTACATGGTCTGCGTATTGAGATCCATCGACACCAAAGATCTTGCTCTTTGAAAATAGATAGCAACACTAAATTTAATAAAACGATGGATAGATTTGTTATGTATTAGACATGGTAATGCATACTGTGTGGACGGCATATACGACTAATTTTGTATCCTTATGCAAGATATGTTGGATCCATATGCGTGGTATTGATATCGACTGATGCTATTTTTCCATATAGATACAAATAATATTTGGATCTTGCATGCCGCTTGGATGAATTATGTGGTCTCGTACATCGTTATATATGGAATCGTCATTGTAATAAAAGTAATATCAGTTGGAATAAAGTCACAACTGTCATTGTAAGTTGTCGTATCAGACTATTCCCTTACAATGATAAGGCTAGCTTAACCGTCGATAAAATGCAGATGCTTCATACAACCACATAAATCAACACAAGCAACGACGAGAGAAAATGACCCAATGAATCGGTAAAATCGACATTCTCTTTTATGCAAGTTTTAGTGGTGGAAATATCAATTGATGAGGAATGGATGTTGAAGTAGCTATCACTTTATTTATGGTTTTTTGACAACTACTAAAGTATATTCAAGCTATTGAAAGTGTGAAATTTGTTTAGTCTGCTAAAGAACCAAACATGATTAAAAAGAGTCGATTTGTGCATCGCACATATAACCATGTACGACAAGATACAATCAACAAAATCTTACGACATACGATACATGCAATGCAAGAAGCAACTTGAGAAGTGTACAAATCACCGATCATTATTTTCATACAATCCATTTGAATAAAAAGTTTTTGCAATACGTTTGTCCGTTAATATCATTTTTCATCTCTCTATACCTTTATTTTTAAGGCAGTACTATTCATCATATATTCATACATGCTTATTCGTGATTCAAAGAAAAGATACTAGTAGTACGAATTTGGGAATTTCTAACTAGATATGAGAGTGTGTTATTGTTTTGTAAAAGAGAAAAGTCCAAAATACATCCCTGTGGTATGCCAAAAGCCCGTTTTTCATCATTTTTCTTTTTTTTGGAACAAAATCATCCACCGTTAGTAAAGTTGGCACAAATACATCCCTCAGTTAGCAATATCAGTTACTATGGACTAACGATGCAAATGATTTTCCGTTATTTCCTAACAAGAGTTAAAATAGTTGCATCGTTAGTCCTCATTGAGTTAAAATATTTGCATCGTTAGTCCTCATTGACTATAGAGTTAATTGCTAACTGAGGGATGTATTTGTGCCAACTTTACTAACGGTGGATGATTTTGTTCCAAAAAAAATAAAAAGGATGAAAAACAAGCTTTTGGCATACCACAGGGTTGTATTTTTGACTTTTCTCTTTGTAAAAAGAAAGTATGACTTTAAAAACAATAATTGTTCAAATTGTTGAAGAAAAGTACCATTGGGCTATAAAAGTCCTTGGGCTTATAGGGATGTGTGTTGGTCGAAAGGGCAATTTATGAATTTGGTTAGAAAGCCTTAAATAAAGCAAGAAAAACAAGAAGACGTTTTTTTCTGACTAAAATAATTTGGACATGAAAGATGTAAATGAGACCACGTCTTACACAAAATCTCCACCATTAGTTGTCCGTACCACAAAACGTTAAAAACATATATAACAACCTGTTAGATTAAATAGTTCTAATAGACCCTTTCAAAAAAAAAAAAAAAAAAAAGGTTCTAATAGACAAATTAAATGTTGTCTTTTAGTAGTAATTATTGTGCTATATCACATATTGATAGCCAAACTTATTGTTCCTGCAACACATTGGTTGAAGTTTATGAATATGTGGTCCTTAAATGGAGGAGAATGTCTTGCTAGATTAATGTTGTTACTTTAAAATAAAGAGTTAACTCAAAATATGATGATATATTGATATATGTTTATGCAACAAAATGCTAACAATCAACCTTTTTAGAGAACCAAAATAAGTTAGGTATCTTCATCTTAGAAAAAGAAAAGTAAGGTTGGAATTTATGTCATATTATTAATTAGGGAATATATTAGCTACAATAAATTGTAGCTAATTGGCTACAATTTTATGTTTTAAATGTGGGTTTTGAATTCTTTTTGTGAGTCCCTGATTCTTTTCTGTGGGTCCCTGATTCATTGTTTGTGTATTTTTAGTGAAGAATTGTAGCTAATTNGTTCTAATAGACAAATTAAATGTTGTCTTTTAGTAGTAATTATTGTGCTATATCACATATTGATAGCCAAACTTATTGTTCCTGCAACACATTGGTTGAAGTTTATGAATATGTGGTCCTTAAATGGAGGAGAATGTCTTGCTAGATTAATGTTGTTACTTTAAAATAAAGAGTTAACTCAAAATATGATGATATATTGATATATGTTTATGCAACAAAATGCTAACAATCAACCTTTTTAGAGAACCAAAATAAGTTAGGTATCTTCATCTTAGAAAAAGAAAAGTAAGGTTGGAATTTATGTCATATTATTAATTAGGGAATATATTAGCTACAATAAATTGTAGCTAATTGGCTACAATTTTATGTTTTAAATGTGGGTTTTGAATTCTTTTTGTGAGTCCCTGATTCTTTTCTGTGGGTCCCTGATTCATTGTTTGTGTATTTTTAGTGAAGAATTGTAGCTAATTGGCTACAAAAATTGTAGGCAAGCTATCCGCCTATCCCCAATTAATTATAGCCGTATTTGCTTTTGTCTTAATGATATAGTTGTCAATTTTCCTTAGCACAATCTATTTCTTCTGCCTTTTAAAAGAATATAGTTGTCAATTTAATGTATCTTTAAACTTTGAGAAAATGACAACCATAGCCATATCCCATTAGGTTGATTAATACATTGTAACTCCAAATGACAATATACCATTTAACACTTCCTTTGGTTGAACGAAACTATATCAATAATGGATTGGGAATTATTTTTGCTAGTAAAAAAACAAATTAAGGTTATGATCATGTGAGAAAAGAAAGCAATAATGCATGTCTATGACAAAAGATGAGTGTACCTTGGCCAAATTTGTTCACCAAAGCAATAATGTGAGGTAATGCTCTTTTCTGTAAACTAAATTTGTTCACCATATACGTTTATCATTGGATGTTTTCAATAATTATAGTGATCTCTTAAAAAGTTAAACATATTATAAGAGATATGGTGAAAAAAACATAAAACTATGTCTAACTTTATACCTAATCGCCACTGGTTTGAAGATACGAGAATGAAGGAACGCTTTCATTCCCAACATAGTTATTTGGTTTATGTGTTGGTTTTTGAAAATGGGCATGAAACCCATAAAACTGGGCATTTCCCGTACCCATCTATGATGGTGGGTTTACAAACCCATTCTATACCCATATCCATAGTTATTCCCATAGTCATCTCATATACATATACCAAACGGCCCCTTACATTGTTGTAACCTGTTGATTGCAGCTAAAAGCCTACATCTTAACAAAGGAATAAAGCACTAAGATAAATCCAGACATAATCCGAAGATGCAAAATTGCAGATATATCTTTTGCATGCATAAAAATCATTGTACTATATGAATAAAAAACTTGTATCAAAGATATGTATATGCAGTTATTCACCTTTAGAGGGATATATATGTCATTCCACCTAAAATTAATTATACTTTTAGACATAGTAAACGTTTTTCATGTGATAATTGCTATATTTTGTATGCTGTTATGTAAAATTGTACGTTTATGAAGTAATTCATAGAGAATATCAATGTAAGTATTCAAAGTAACTAATAACATCCAGCTCATCATAGTCTTAACTATGTATAAACAACTAATTTAATGTTATCTTTTAAATATTTTATTACTACTAAGTGTTTATATGTTATTTGTTTTTATTATCATGCTCCAAGGTATAATATCGAATAAAAAATGAAACCTAAGATTTTCTGATACTAACAACATAGGATTATAGGAAATGAAGTCTCCAGACTCCAGGGTGTCATTTTTTAAATACAAAATTACAAGAAAAAACGTTTTAAAATAGCTATTTTAACGTATTCATCAACGTGAAACTCAAAGTCGATACTTTGCTTCTCTCGTTTTGTCCAAATAACTTTTTCTAATTTGGTAGGGTTTGTCGCTTATCTTGTTTATATATTTAAACTTAATATAAGACGGAGTGTAACGGTGACGGTTTATTATCATTGCATCATTTTTTTTCTCTATTATCAATTTATGTGTAACTTTGTCACTGAAAACATATCTCACAAATACTTGTACACGCGTTTTTTTTTTTTTTTTTTTTTTTTTTTTTTTTTTTTTTTTTCACAACAAAATGGTCGTCACCACAACCATGTTATTTCACAAAAGAAAGGGGAAACCGAATGTTCATGCTGGTGTAATAGGACGACCACGATGGTGAAAGAGGCAACCGAACCTTCATCATATCCTTCCATTACCATAAACCTAAAATTTATAAAACTATGTGCAACCATAGTTGATTAGATAATCATCTTAGTATAATTCAACTAGGAATCCATAAAATAATATATTTATTAATAATTTGATTACTTGTGGTAATAATCCAAATGTTGAATAAAATATTTATGTTGATAGCGTCATTAGATTTTGTTGCCTGATTCGTTCTTATAAATTATATTAAAACACACAATTCCAGTGCATCATGATTGATACCTTAATCAAATTATATATATATATATAATTTCGTTAAAAAATGTATAATGCTTTCTTTAGTTTTAGTTTACCAAAGTATGAAAACATTTTCTTTGTCGTGTATAATACTCTTGTATAATAGGTGTCTATGAAGAATGGACGTTAATTAGTAGGTGTATATGAGATGGGCAATTTAATCTAGCTCTATTGAATTACATACCTAACATGCAACTGTATTTTTAGAGTCGTATACGAGAGTATGTGAGGTGTGCATCGCATGAAAACTCAAAGTTTTAAGGTCTTCAAAATATATACCGGTGGAATAAGGAAAACAAAAAGTCTTTTATAAAATGAAGGTTGAAGATGAATGATGGTGAAATCATCAAAATGACCTCATGTAACTTGCAAATGAGGGACTTAATAGAGAAATATTAACGGCCGTTTGATCAAAAGATCACCGATCTGTTACAATACAATAAGTACATAGACGAGTGATGTGTTTTTTGAAGTTTTAATACCAAAAGTGAAAATCTATAAACTACATGAATAATTTATGTTATTTTTAATTTTTTTTTTATGTGTTTGCCAAAACCTTAAACCAATATATTATATCAAGTAGTAGATATTTTCAAACGATGAAACAACATTTGATATGAGAAAGAAATATACAATGTACCATTAAGAAATTGACACTTATAGTCACTGACAAACCAAGAAACTTGTGGATAATACATTAATGTCGGTTGTAAAATTTGTACACACTAGAGTATTTGCAGCCGTGTTAGTTGTCCTATTTTGACATACAAACGTATCATGCCTAACTTCTAAACCATCAGTTTGAAACTCATACTCTTGGATCGGCTGTAACGGTGTCAACCATCTTCATGTCAACGCAACATCATTAATTTCCGGTTCATCTCATTCGTTACTATTTAACAAAACATATCTTATAACACACCCGCACACATAAAAGAACATCCTCACAACTTTTGTTTTAATCGACATGCAATACCGTCATTGGTGCATCCCATTTTTACATGGTCGCTGATATATGATCTCTCCACTCATGTAATAGAACTTCACACGTGATTGTGCCAAAATCATACCATACAACCATGGCCTTAGGCGACCAACACGAACCAAGTCAACAAGTTTTTGTTACGCGCGCAATTAACTTACACACATTTACTTTTTACTGGTACATAGCATTTCATGTTTTAACTAACTAGGTATCAGTACTGTGCATGTACAAAGTTTACACATGAATCAAACTTACTTTAAAATTTTAGTTTAATATATGGGCATATATATAAGAATTTAATTAGTACTGTTTAGTTTTTGTAACTTTGATATTATACGTACGGAGTTCAGACTATAAGTACAACTAATAATTATTGTATATTTTAACTAAATTTGTTTGGTGTGTACTTATAAATCGTGCTTTCATTTTAATACTTATAATCCCGTGCATTTACAGATTTTTGGTATTACAGATAAATTATTCATTGTTATCCGTATTCTAGTTTTTAGCCCGTGTGCGCACGGGTTATTAAACACAAATTATGTTCGGATAATGACATAACAAATAATAAGATCTCAACTATATTTTGCTCGGATTAGAAAATATAATTAACTATGTTTAATAATTTTAGTGTTTGGGTAATTTAATTTAATATTTTAAAATAATTTAGATTGATTGGATAAATTTTAAAATATATATTGTAGATAATTTATACCACTAATATAGTAATATTTAAGCGTGCGTTGACAGTGTTTTAAGTATTAAGCTCGATTTAATAATAATTTAAAAGTAATAATTATTAGTATTAGTATTAGTATTATTATAATACTGATAATAATAGTAATAGTTGTCGAATTATAATAATATTTATTATCATAATGCTAGAAAATAAAATACGTAAATCAGGTAACTATTGTCATACACCAAATTGCTGCCGACCATAAACATCTTTATTAAATTTGTGCCAACTACTGATTTTGTGGGGACCGTGAAACCTTAATACCTTCCTTTTATGGTAAGGGACGTATCATACCTTCAAAATGCACCCTTTTAATCATGTTTATCACTACAGTATTATTTTTATCTTATTCTTTTTAATCACATTTTAATCCGTAAATTAGTTTCTAATATAGTAACTAACACCAAATTTATAATTTGCAGAGCATGAATTCAAACTATGGGCCTTACAACGTTTATGTTAGTTTGAAATGGTTAGTTCAATATGTGAGGCTAAAAGCCAACTTTTTAAAGACCATGATTCTGGGAGTACGACCTCGATAGTGTGTAAGATTGTACGATTTTGATAACCCAGTGTTCATGTCGAAAATCTTCTTAGGTCGCGTGTCTGAGTTTATAAGGTGAAGAGGTTAGCTTACCTTATAACTTTACAATCAACTCTTACAAGCTCAAGTACTTTTAGGCGTAAGTTTTAAGAATATAACTAAATCTTTTTAGATAAACTAGACGAGTATCTGTGTAAAACGACGAGATTTTACACTGACAAATAATTATAGTCATGATATTGTGATTAAGTGTTTTGTAACTAAATGAAACTTTCTCTAGAATTCTTTATGACCTCTATTTTGGCTTGAAACTTTTTCAACAATGACATCACCTTAACTAGTTCACTCATTTTTTAAATTAATTTTCAAATTAAAAATAAAAATGATAAAAGGCGAACACGGTATTTGGTGGTAATTGTGATGCATAAATTAAAGTTATCAAACTTTATATTAATTGAACGGGAATTTATAAAAGGTTGTAAAGAATTCAGATTTAAAATTTAAACTTTAAAAAAAAAAATGTTGATGGTTATTACTTGATGATAAAAGTCAAAATACATTTATGGAAATGTTAAAGGTTTGAAAGTGATTTAAACAATAAAGTTTTGTTAATTTTTGGGGTGAGTGTGTTTTATTCTGGTAATAGTTTTTTTGTTTTTTTTTTTAATCATAAAATTAGGAATGAAACACATTTTGTTTTCTTTGCACTTTGGAAACTTTGTGTGTGCTTGTCTTAGTAAAGTTTCACATGGAGTTTTTGAGTGTTCTTTATGGGTTGCATGAACCGATGAAAGTGGAGAAATAAGGTGGTCAATGCGCTTTTACATTTGTTGGATAATGCTAAATTTGAAGACATCTTTCATAACGATTCAACGTCTGTCTAAAATTTGGATTGTTGCTCGATGCTCATCGGTTCCCATTGATTGGAATTGTTGTATTCAATGCCCTGTAGATGTGATATGTCGCGCCTAACACTTTTTTATTGTTTGGTTTTGAGGTGTTTGGGTCTGTTTAGTCTTTTTCGAGCACTTTCGTTTCGGGCACTTTGGTATTTTGGCCTTTTGAGGTTGTTTGCTTGTAAATTTCTTCCTTTTTGTATTCATTTTCTATCTCCTTGGAGCTCATTCTAATAATATTTAGCCTTTTAAAAAAATCACTTTTCATTTGTTATACGTATACAACAACAAAAACAACATACTCAATCCCGTCGATGCGAGGTATGGAGAGGTAGAATGTAAACATCCTACCCATATCTAAGAATAAATTTAAGAGTAAGAAGACTGCTTTTAAAAATACATTCGTATATTATACTTATGAATCACACATTTGTGATACCACTTTTGATTCTCTTTTCATATGGTATACGTATGTATCATACATTTATGATACCACTTTTGATTTATCAAATCATACACTTGTATATATTTGTTGTATTCATATCATTAAATAGCAAAAACAATGAAGGCACATGTCCACATGTTGTCCCAATCTTTCAATGCCCCGCGTGAAATAATTCAACCACAACCTTTAGAAGCTAATGTTGATATCTCACATGCCTCACGAAGTCATTAGTCACAACCCATGTGACTCTTGCAATCCGATTTTCATAATTTCTTTACTATGTGTGATGTTAGAAAACGTTATGTTTATAAGTTTGTTATATATGGAAGCCATTTTCACTGGATCGCGACTGGCATGACCAAAAGCATACAGTGGAATTGAAAACTATATAAGACTAGTAGTAATGGTGACCACAGCCGACCGTGATCACCCCTGTCACATCAGCGTCAACTCAGTTTTTTCTCTCTAAGACCAAATGCTCGTAATAAGACGACCGCGGTTACCAAAAAACATATTCCACAAAATCAATAAAAAAATTCACCCACACACACAAACCATTCGGTCGACTGCCCGACCGAATCTTCAATTTTTCTAAGAGGAACGTGTTTCATGTTTGTCTCGTAGGGGGAGGGGATTGGGTCACATGCATCGACCGGCCAAGGGTCGGCCTTACTGTGAAAAACTAGAATGGGGGTTGAATAGTATTTCCAATTAAAATTTAGTTTCAAAAATAACTGATCCAAGTTTATGTGAAATCTTCCGATATGGATGTAAATAATAATTAGCAAGAATATAAAAAATAATAGAGATAGTAAATAAGATGCAAAGTAAATAAGTAATGAATGGAAAGATCAAACTGAGACACAAGTATTTATAGTGGTTCGGCTCTCCTTTCCTCGCCCTACTCCAATCCACGAGTATCCAACTCGAGAGTTCGTAAACACTATGTCAACAAGCTCTTTAACTGGTGGAGAAACCTTACAAAGTCGCTTATACTTTTTACGATAACAAGCTAAATACCGAGTTCTAGTTCGAGGTAGAACCAACCTAAGATCTAAGCGATCTTTACTCTACAAGGGTGTATGGTAAGTGGTACAATGTATGTGTATGAAAATGATTTACAAACAACAACAATATGATCTAAGTGTTTAAATGGAGACTAACAACAAGAAGCTTGTGGCTTGAAAGTCTTGTATGCAAATGTAGTGATCTTTTCTTCAACAAAGTATTGTTTTTTGTGAAGAGTATATTAGTGTTGTTGTAGACTAAACAGATTTCCACATCTCCTTTTCATCACATGAATTTACCTTGAATGAGTAAACATGTGCCCATGTTTCAAGTCTATATGCTGCATGAACCTAATTTTCAGGTACATTAACTCCCATACCATTCTCAGACATGTTGTGTATTGCGCTCAACAATTGGAAAGGTCTTTTCAATGGCTTGTACAAGTCCCTATAGACCATGAAGGATTGGTTTAAAACATTAGATGTTATCATTATATAAAAGACATAAGAAATTAGAAAGCAAGATGTGTACCTTTTGCCTATCAGAAATGAAAGTGAAATTGTGATTGCTTTCTATACTAAGATCATATGCAAGTAATTTCAAAAATCAACACCAAGATGCCTTAGTTTATGCCTCAACTACAACATATGCTACTAGATAAATCCTATTATTTGCATAAAATCTAACTGCTGTTAGTATTTGACCAGGAAAAGGACCTGACATGAAGCATCCATCTAATCCAAATATTTCTTTGCCACAAGCTTTGAAAACTTGTTTAAGAGCTTCCAAGCACACATATACCCTTCTAAAACTTCTTGTTGGAGAATTTGGATATGGTTCATGTTGGATATCAACCCTAACAATTGTGCCTGAATTTTGATTAATTAACTCTTGTACATAATCTCTAAGCTTGGCACACTGGTCCCTGAAACTACCTAGAAATTGTGCAATACTCATTGCCCTAAAAGCTTTCATCTTTGATATTCCAATTTCAAATTGTTTTTGTATATAACCTTGAACAGGCCTCACAGGAACATCAAGATTAGATGAAAGTGTTTACAAAACATGATCTGTTAAAAAACCTAGATGTACAAGCTTTTTAATGATATAGAGTGAAGACACTGGTGCTCATCATTTAATGTTCTAACCTCCTATTTGCCTTCACGAGTGTGTGTAGCAAGCATTATATAAAGACATTGGTATTTCTTTTTATGTTTAATGACCTTTTTACCCTTGTCGTTGACTGTTTTTAATTTGGCTAAAAGATTCTATCCCCCCACTTGTTTTGTTCTCCCTGATTACTGGATCACCTTTGGTTTATGAAATTACATTGTCATCCATAACAATCTCACTGCCAATAAAGTTGTCATAATTTAGTATCGTGCATTTAATCTAACTCTAACCCTTTCCTTATTATTTTTTTCAAGAATTATAGGTCTCCTACTCTCAACTGAGTGTCTTTTTACTCTTGGCTTCACAGTTTCTCTATCACAAAATTGTTGGCTTAAGTAGAAGCCATAATTATAGGGAACACTCATTTTTTCCTTGCCTATTCTTCTTAATTTCCTAAGCTCTTCTCTCATTTCAGGACCAACTCCATCATATAAGTCACTGCCAAATGAGTCATAATCAATAAACTTTAGATGTTGTTCACCAACCTAAACAAATACAGCTAAAGGACCTATTGGGTCTGCATTCTAATTTAAATGTTTCATATTTACATGCATATCTTCAACTGTATGTTCATCATCAACAAATCCTTTATTATCTTTTGGATCATAATCCAAATCCTCTGAATCATCTATCTCACTACCACTCACATCAACCTCTTCTTCTATATCATTCTCCCTCTCAACTTCCACTTCCTTGAAATAAGCACCAAACTTTGTCTCATTTACCCTATTACTATCAGCAACAGCCCTATAACCATCATCAACATCAACTGTTTTTTCGTCCCATTGTTTGCATACTCACCAAGTATTTCATCAAGATCATCAAAGGGATCAGTCTCTTCTTCTAATTATACATTTGGTTCTTTAGCCTTCTTTGAAGACTCACCTAAAACTGGTCCTTCTATCAACAATGGTGGTCTGCCCAAGTAAACAACATCTAGTCTAGGATTGAAGGGACATTTATCATTACTTGCAGGATTGTCCTTAGCCAATTTTTTCATTACATTCCCAGTGGTTAAGGCCTTAGAGGTTCCCTTTTCCCACTCTTTTGTCAAATTCCTAGAACACCTAGTTATTAGGTTCCTATCTACATTAGGGTTGCTATCAATATCTATAGGAGCCCTTCTTAACTGATCATCTAGTTCTTGTATTACAACCTCCCTCTTAGGTGTAGCAAACATACTTTCCACCACAATACTTCGGTTTTCAATGTACACTCTAATGATCTTATTATCCTTAACATATTTTGACAGCTCTAAGTCTCTTAACACATCACCATCATCAGTCAAAAGATGTAGGCCATAATCTAAGATTATTCTTGGTCTCAAGAAATAGTAGTACATTAAATCGACCATAACCCAGTTTAACCACCATTTCCTTAAGCTCATGTATCTAAAATTCGCCAATATCAATCCAACCAATGTATGATACTGTCCATTCACATAAGTTCTTCCAGGTGTTGGTGTAAACATCTTGCCATAGTGGACTTCATTGGAAAAGATATTTGGGTTTCTATCTGCAATAAAAAAACAACAAAAAATAACACTAATTATTAACAGGCATTTGCAAAATTGGAGTATTTTTAAAAACATAAAAAATTTATTAACAAACCCTAAAGTCTGAACAAACCCTTACTGTATCTTCTTATTGGATCAAAGTCTGAATGTTCCCCACGAACTTCCCAAACAATAGTTTGTGAAACCATTGTGATTTCGAGCTACAAGACTGATAAATGAAAGATCAAGGATTGCATGTGAAAGTGTTTTGAAGTACAATGAGTTGAAGTGAAAGTGAAGTGGAGTGGAGAGTAAACCTGGGTTAAGGGTTGTATTGGTTGGAGTTGAAAAGACGAAAGTGCACTTGTGTTAACGGCTGAATTTGACACCCGTCTAGTCAAAGGACGAGTCAACTCAAAATGGACAATCACAGGGACGAATGGTGTAATTTTTGAGAGTTAAAAACAAAAATAGCAACTATAGCCAAACCACAAGAGTGATTTGTGTAATTAACTCAAAACTTTATTAAAGAAGGCCACACACTGATTTTGCGAAGGCCCGTGAAACCTTAATACCTTCCTTTTATGGTAAAAGGACGCACCGTACTTTCAAAATGAACCTTTTATTTATAACTCATATGGTTAAGCGTCGCTGTGTAATTAATTGAATGAAACTTTCTCTACAATTTAATATGATGTCATTTTAGCTTGAAACGTTTTTTTAATATTTATTTCAAATAAAATGATAAAAGATGAACGTGTTATATAGTGGCGATTGTGATTTATAAATTGAAGTTATTAAACTTTATATTACTTGTTGATGCATAATCTGGCGCGGGTCGATTCAGCGACTCTCCTTGGGCCGTTAGTCGTCTTCTCGAGCCCTATTAGACCTGTCAACAACGAAAACCCGTTAGGAGTGGATCCGAGGCCGTAGCCCCGGGATCCACCTCCGACGGTCAAGTTAGTATTGATGCGTTGTAGCATATGAGAGCTATTAGGTTTAGGGTAACCTGTTGTAACCTGCTGAATAAAAGGATCCCATCCATGTATTTATAAGGCATGGATTAGGGTTTTAGGTGTAGAGTGGGCCGCTGTCGCCCGGGCCTAGCCCATTCCTGGCCTAGTCTAGACTATGCGTCTACATTACTTGAACAAAAATTTATAAAAGGTTGTAAAGAATTAAGATTTAAAATCCAAACTTTCAATAAAAAAAAGTTGATGGTCATTATATTAAGTCTAAAATAGATTTATGGGAATGTTACAACATACAAAAATGATCATTAATATAAAAAGTATTTTAAGTACAAGAGTTATGTTATTCCTTTTCTGGTTATCATTTTGAGAATTTAAGAAAGATCATGTTCTATTTATATGTAGTAGAGATAGAGGTGCAAGTATAGAACCGGTTTTTTTTTTAACCGGGGAAAAAACCGGAACCGGTTTTTTAGAAAACCGGTTTTTTGAAAACCGAACCCGGTTTTCTAAAACCGAACCGGTTACACCGGTTTTCATTTTTATCCTGGACCGGTTTTTTACCGGGTTCAAACCCGGTTTTACCCGGTTTTTTTTTAAAACCGGTTTTAACCGGTTTTTTTTTATTTATTTATTATTTTTTTTTTTAAATATATAATTAAAAAAAAAAATACCGTTAAAAAAAAACCCAGTTTTACCCGGTTTTACCCGGTTTTTTTTTTAAAAAATATAACCGTTTTTAAATTTTTTTAAAAAAAAAAAAAAAAAAAAGTGACCGTTGCAAAAAAAACCCGGTTTTACCCGGTTTTACCCGGTTTTACCCGGGTTTTTTCAAAAAAATAACCGTTATAAAAAATAAAAAAAAATAAAAAAAAAAATATATCCGTTACCCGGTTTTACCCGGTTTTACCCGGTTTTAACCGGGTTTTTTCGGGTTTTTTCAACTTTTTTCAAAAAAATCCGAGCCAAACGGCTCTATTGTATGTTACCGTTTTTTTTTGATTTTTTTGAGGTTTTGGGGGTTGAAAACACACTATAAATAGATGTTATGTGTTGGGGTTGAAAACACATCAAAAACAATCTTATTTCTTTCTCCATTCTCTCAAAAACGCTCTAAATTCGCTATATTCGTTATAATGGAAAACTCACAATCACAACAAGCTTCCACTACTCCCTCCGTTGCTACTAGCAATGTTCGAAAACCACATTACACAAATGAAGATGTTGATCATGTTAGACCAACCGCCCGAAAAGGTGAAGTGTGGTCTCATTTCGATTTATGTGTTATGAAAGATGGTAACGTAAAGGCGCGTTGCAAGAAATGTAGGAATTTTTATGGCAAAGATTCCAACACTACACTTAGGAATCATATTAATAGTTGTAAGGCGGTTGGAAATGATGGTTCGCAAGGTACTATTGGTTCGGATGGTCATGTTTTTATATATGATGCGGATGCGCTTCGAATTGATTTTGCGAAGTTTGTCATTCAACAAGGGCTTCCATTCAATCACTTCGACAACGTCAAGCTTACGGAGATCATCAAAACGAGGCTACAACCGCGGTATCAACATGTAAGTCGTACTACTCTTAGAAGTGATGCTTTTAATTTATGGAAAACGGCTAAAAATGAAATTATTGAAGGTTTTCGTCAATATAAATATGGTGTTTCTATAACTACGGATACTTGGACCGCACCACATGGTACGGCAAATTCTTATTTGGCCGTTACGGCTCATTGGTTTAATCCCGAATCTTGGTTATTAATGAAACGGACAATCGCTTTTAAAATATTTGGTTATCCTCATACGGGAAATAATTTAAGAAAAATTTTGCATGACACTTTAATTGAATATAATTTAGCGGATAAAGTTTTTACGATTTCACTAGATAATGCATCAAATAATACTAAAGCTATGGACTTGTTAAAATTACGTGTAAAACCTATTTTAGATGGTGCTTTTTTTCATTCCCGTTGTGTTGCTCATGTTATAAATTTATCCGTACAAGCGGCATTAAAAATATGTGATGATTTATATACGAAATTTAGGGGTTTATTATCATTGATATATAAATCGTGCAACGAACGACAAATAAACTATAGACGTTTTCGTAAAAATGTTTGTGGTGAAACACCTTTAGGACCTTGCTTTGATAATAATACTAGATGGAATTCTACTTGCATGATGTTTGAAAATATATTACGACAACGTGCTAGTTTACATGCTTTTAATCAAAGACTTATTAATAAAAATTTGTCCACCATAATACTAACCGACCAAGATTGGGATCGACTAAATGAATTAACTATGTTTTTACAAGTTTTTAAAGAGGCGACAACTATATTATCGGGTGTTTATTACCCAACTAGCCCATTAGTTTTAAAACAAATATATGCTATGACGGAAAAATTATATGAATTACAAACCTCACCTACACGATTGTTTAGAAAAATGGTTAAAATTATAAAAAAGAAATTTGTAAAATATTTTGCTAGTTTACCTTTGGTTTTTACTTGTTCCGCCGCACTTAATCCATGTTTAAATGTTGGAGGTGTAGAACTTTTAATAAGAAAAATAATGGAAAATTTAGGCTTATCTTTTGGGTTAGACGGTGATGACGCGGATTATATAGAATCTCAAATTTTTAGATTTAACGATCATTTTCAAAAGTTGTTTGGAATTTATGCAACAAAATATGGTCACCAACAAAACCCAATTGTTGACCAAATGGGGGCCGGATCGTCACGAATGACAAGAGACATTAATATAAACCTTTATAATACTTTATTTGAAGACGCTACAAGGCGTCAACGATCATCGGCCCCAACAAGCGAATTGGGACAATATATGGCTACAAACTTTTTAAGAACTTTAAGTCCCGATGAGTTTGCAAACTTTGACATTTTGGCTTGGTGGAAAGAAAGGGAAATTCAATATCCGGTTTTATCCGCTATGGCTCGTGACTTATTAGCGGTCCAAGCATCGACGGTAGCTTCCGAATCGGCCTTTTCGGTTAGTGGTCGAATTATATCGGATAGAAGGTCAAGACTAACATGTGAATCCGTGGAAGTATGTGTATGTTTGAAAGATTATTTGGACGGAGTAGATAGGATACAACATATTTCATCGTTGGAAGGTCCAATATTAGATAAAGATGTTGAAGAAGGTATAATAAGAGAAGAAGAAGAAGCGGGGATATCAAATCCGTCTTCTTCGGCTTCGAATACCGAAGGCGAATTAGATGAAGGTGAGTTTGAAGAATTTGAAGTTGAAGATTTAGATGTACAAGATTTTTTGGAAGAAAATAATCTCGACGACTTGAGTGACTAGTTGAGTATAACGGGTGATGGCAATGCCGAAGCTCGATATGCTTGATTACACTAATATGTTTTCGGGTGATGGCCATGCCGAAGCTCGAAAAATGTATTAGTATTTATATATTTTTATGATTGTATTGTTTAAATAAAAGTTATGATTGTATTTTTTTAGTTGTATAATTGTATTGTTTAAATAAAAATTATGATTGTATAATTAGTATGTTGTTTAATTATATGTTTGATAATTAACACAAGTTATAACCGTGGAAAAAAAAACGTTCGAAGTAAAATTTCGAAAAAAAAACGAACCCGGTAAATAACCCGAAAAAAATCCGAATCCGAACATTTATAACCGAAAAAAACGAACCGGTAAAAAACCGAAAAAAACCGATTCCGAAAATTTATAACCGAAAAAAACCGATCCGGACATTTTTAACCGAAAAAAACCGACTCCGAAAAAACCGAACCGAACCGAAACTGGTTTTTGGAAAAACCGGTTTTTTGAAAACCGGTTTTCCAAAACCCGAAAACCGGTTTTAACCGACCGATTTGCACCTCTAAGTAGAGATGTGTGCATATAAAAAAAAAACAATAATACCGAATGCATATGATTGTGATAACTATTAGAAGATCAACCTTACTTCAATACAATCATTAGATAGTCTGCCGATTAGATCTTATATTAGATAATTTATTGTATTATAATATAAAAATATTAAACGCGTTAACGTTGTTAAGAAAAACTATGAAATAGTCAAACGTGTAAGTTGCTCAAAAAATGGATTTCACATGGAGGGTTAGCTAGGTGTAGACGTGTAGTGGACCCAATGTTATAAATGGCGTGAGGCGTGGCGTGGCGGCATGGCCACGCCTCAAGCCTTACGCGCCATGGCGAAGCCATGGCGTTTTTTGCGGCGTGACTAAGGCGGCGAAAAAATATTTATATATTTATCATTTATGTTATAATATCATATTTCATATACATTTAGACTACTATATTAGACATTTAACTACTACTTATTATATAATTATCAGACCCAAATACCAAATAGCCCAAATTTCAAATGATCGTTCAAATAGTTATTAAAATAATAATAATAATAATAATAATAATATAAAAAAAAAAAAAAAAAAAAAAAAAAAAAAAAAAAAAAAAAAAAAAAAAAAAAAAAAAAAAAAAAACCATAACTGTTTCAAAAAGGCGTGCCACGCCTTACCAAAAGGCGCGCCTTTTCACGCCTTTTCCCACGCCACGCCTAGAGCAGCCGCCATGGTCCATTTCGTGGCGGCGAGGCCACGCCTCGCGCCTTGGCGACGCCTTAGCGGCGCCTTGGCGCGCCTTTTAGAACACTGAGTGGACCTAATAAGCTGTATTGCTATATGTGCTCATGTCTGAACTTCGCACCTTTCATAAATTTTGCAATTTACAAGTAGATTTTAAAAAGGAAAGTGATAGTAACTCACCATGAAATGATTAGGAGTACATAATTTAAAATAACCGATCTCAAATTAATTACTTACTGCATGAAATAAAAAAGTTGAATTTATTAGTGAATAAATAGCCCCAGATACCGTATCAATAATAGAATTAAGTTTGTCACATTATCATTAACTAAAATTGATTATTAAGTTCAAAAAAATATTAATTAGTTAGTTGAGTGTAAAACTATATATAAAAATAAGTAACCAATAAATGATTATGTTTTACAAAAATTGTATTATTTCTATCGTACGACAATTTTGAGACAGAAAACATATGATTTTATATTTACCATCAATTTTAAACGTATATATAGAATAAAAAAAGTTAAGGGTTTGAAGGTGATTTAAACGACGAACGTTTTGTTAATTTTTGGGGTGTGTGTGTTCTATAACAGTATAAGTTTTAAAATCGTAAAACTAGGAATGACACATTTTTTTCCCCATTTTGGAAACTTTGTGTCCTGGTCTTAGTAAAGTTTCACATGGAGTTTTTGAGTGTGCTTTATGGGTTGCATGAACAGATGAAAGTTGATAAATAAGATGGTAAATGCGTATTTAGATTTGTTGGATAATGCTAAATCTGCAGATATTTTCTATCGATTCAACGTTTATCTAAAACTTGGATTGCTGCTTGATGCTCGTCGATCCCCATTGATTGGAATTGTTGTATTCAAAGCCCTATAAACGTGATCTGTTGCGCCTAACACTTTTTATTGTTTAGTTTTGAGGAGTTTGGATCTGTATAGTCTTTTGTGGGTACTTTGGTTTCGGGCAGTGTTTTGGCCTTTTGAGGGTGTTTGCTTGTAAATTTCTTCTATTTTGTACTTATTTTCTGTGGTATCCTCCTTGGAGCTCATTTTAATACGAATAATATTTAGCCTCTTAAAAAAATCTCTCTTTTCATATGTTATACTTATGTATCATACATTTATGATACCACTTGTGATTCTCTTTTCATATGGTATACGTATGTATCATACATTTATGATACCACTTTTGAATTATCAAATCATACACACATGCATATTCGTTGTATTCATATTATTAAATAGCAAAAAACAATGAAGGCCACGTATTGTCACAATCTTTCAATGCCCCACGTGAAATAATTCAATCCACAACTTTTGGAAGCTAATGTTGATATCTCACACGCCTCACAAAGTCACAAGTCACAACACGTGCGACTCTTGCAATCTGATTTTCATAGTAATTCTTTACTCTGTGATGTTAGAAAACGTTATGTTTATAAGTATGGAAGCCATTTACACCGGATCACGACTGGCATGACCAAAACCATACAGTGGAATCGAAAACTATGTAGTGATAAACTTGTTGGAAGTGATTTCAATTAAAGTCAACAAAGTTGACATGACTAAAAGTTTTAGAAAAATCAATCCAAAAAAATGATAGCCGTATAAATCGCAAGAATAATTATGTTAATAATTGAAAGGCATTCTACCATTCTTGGAGTACAATACATGAAACGTGCCAATATATTTATATTCGTGGACACATCAACGCTTTTGTCTAGAGGAATGCATCAACACTTTTAGTCGATCTTCATTTTTATAATTATGCAAACGTTATCATTTATAGTCTGTTAAAACCTTAATATAGATAATTGTAGATTATATGATTTTTGAAATATAAATACATCTAAAAATAACGTGGGAAATAATTCGACAATCATATTTTATCAACCGGTATTGACGATTTATTATTTCCAATAGTTTGATAAGACGATAATATAATTACTTAGAACACATAGTTTAGAAATTTGACAAACATCAATACTTTCACTCTTTTTACAATAAACTCGTGGCACTAAACAAGACATCCGATAACTAAGGTGCACACTAGAAAGTACTTTAAAAAATGTTCAATAATGTTGATTACATGTAATATCATAAACTTAACTTAATCATTGCTTCTTTTAGAAAAAAAAATACTTTTTCTCACTTATATCTTTAGAATGTCGGTAGTGAAAATGAAAGAACTACGTTTATTTTTTCCTTTTACTGCTGCAAGCGAGAAATTGAAATGAAAAAACAAACCCCGTTTGTGTTTCCTCTTATGTCTGCAAGTGGGAAAGGAAAAAATATATATATGTAATGTTTTTTTCCACACATAAGACATAAGTGATTTTTTTCTACTTCTCATTTGCAGATATCTTTTAAGTTTGATTACCAATTCTTATTTCTTAAAAACTTCAAATTCAGCTCTTTTCACATAAACATGATACTGCAGATTAAATAATAATAATAATAATAATAATAATAATAATAATAATAATAAGGGTTTTGCTAACAAAAACATTCCTTAATTAACAAATTATCATTAAATGAACTAATATATTCCGTAATTATACATTATTAGTCGTTTTAAATATGGAATGTGATCTTAAACATGGTATGTTTGGTGTTCATTAATGGTTGATTTTTTAAATAAGGAATGTTTAACCACAACCCATAGGGTTGTTGTTAACAAAACCCCATATTCCATGATAATAATAATAAATCTGTCTATCTTGACTACTACTATTTATATTCAAAAGGCTTTAAAATGAATAATAAAATAGACTGTACACAAGTTTTCACTTGGACACGTAGTAATATACCACACGAGTACAAAATATAAATAGGCAGGCACAGTATATTTTTCTCAAAATGTCATCGAAATATCTATAACACAAAATTCACGTGTTCATTTCTTTCAAACCTCCACCCATAAAAATCATAAAAATAAACCCCCTCCTCTTCTTCATCGCCTACATTCCCACACTCTGACAAAACGACATCGTTCCTCTAATCTATAAATACCCCCACTCCACTCCACACTCTTCCTTCCTTCCTTCCTCCCCCCCTCTCTCTCTCATTCCGTTACACACACATGTAACAAACTAACAACAATTTGTTACATTTTCCCTCCATTTTTTCTCTCTCACACACTCACACACCTCCCACTGTGTGTAAATTCCCCACTTAAAAAAATGCTCGATCTCAACGTATTCTCCGTCATGAACGCCGTCAAAACGACGGAGATTCATTCCGTTACTTCTTCCGACGTACTTACCGTCATTGACGACGACGAATGCGTCTCACACAGTACTAACAACAAACAAACACTTAATCACATCGATATGTTGAGCAAAATGTGTGAACTAAAAGATGAACATGAATCAGATCGATCGGATGTGAGTTTGATTACTAGACAGTTGTTTCCGGTTGGAGCTGAAGAAGAAGAAGAGGAGGGAGTAGGTGAGAAATCGATTACGTCATCTCCGATATCTTCGGATTGGTTGAATTTGAAGGTGCTTGAATATCAACAACCTGCTATGTCGCAACCGGTGAAGCCGAGGAAAAGCCGAAGAGGTCCGCCTTCTAGAAGCTCGCAGTATCGCGGTGTTACGTTTTATCGGAGGACTGGACGTTGGGAGTCACATATATGGTGAGCTCATTTTATCATATCGTTAATTATTTACTTATTCTCTGTTTAATTGCTTATTATTGTGTGATGTTATTGTTTTGTGTACTGATGGATTTGAATTGCTTAACGAAAACTTAGATCAGCGTGCATCACTAGTTGTACAGTACAATATGCCGATGCACGTCGTTGTTCTGTATATTCTCTGTTTAATTAGGTATATGTTTTGAATTGAATGATATGAAATGATGTTATTGTTTTGTTTAATTTGAATCAACTGGTTATACTTAGATCAGTGTTAACGAAAACTTAGATCAGTGTGCGTCACTAGTTATACTGTACAATATGCCGATGCACGTCGTTGTTCTGTGTAATATCTGTTTAATTAGGAAAGTTTGAATTCATATGAAATTATGTTATAATTGTGATGTATTTGCTAATTGTTTACTTAATATCTCAAATCTCGTCGTGTGTAATTTGAATCTGAGTAGTAGTATGGATCAACTGGTCATATAGTTGGAGTTTGATATAGTTTGTTCATACCGGTGAATGATGATGGATTTGAAGTGGTTAACGAAACCTTAGATCAGTGTGCATCACTAGTTGTACTGTACAATATATCAATGCACGTCGTTGTTCTGTATTTCCTCTGTTCAGTTCAGATTTAGGAATTTTTTTTGTGATATGAAGTGATCTGATTGGTTGATGATATATTTGGAAAGTGTGTAGTTAATAATTTGCTCCATGTGTATCATTAATGAACAGGATAACATGTTCATGCACATATCAGTGACTTGCTAAATCAGGAAAGTGTTTAGTAATGGATTTGGAAAATCGTAGTTAATAGTTTGATCCATGTGTATTTACTGTACAATATGTGAAGGAATGTCTAGCGTAATTTGTGTATGAGAACTAGTAATACGGAATATAGATCAACAGTTTGTATAGCACAGTACGTAGGAGTTTGATTGTTTTTATGATACTGAAAATCTAACTGTGAAGTCTGCATCATTGGTTGTACAGTACAATAAGTTGATGCATATTTTGAGTAATTTGAATCTGAGAACTAGTATGGATTAACAGGTTGTATAGTAGGAGTTGATACTGGTGGATGATGGATTTGAAGTGCTTAACTAAAACTTAGCTCGGTGTGCGTCACTAGTTGTACAGTACAATATGGTAATGCATGTGCGTAATTTGTCGCTGATTGTGGATCATCAGGACAACGGGTTGTATAGTACAGTAGGAGTTTGATTGTTTTTATGATATTGAATGATCTTACTGGTGAATGATGGATCTGATTTGCTTAGTGTTCATCACTGGTTGTACAGTACTATATTTTTGATGCATATTTGTGTAATCTGAATCTGAGAACTAAGGATTTTGATTAGAAAGTGATTATATGATATCAAATGATCTTTTACTGGTGAATGATGGATTTGAAGTGGTTTACATAAGAATTGCTCCGTGTGTGCATCAATGGTTGTACAGTAGGATATATTAACGTACATTTCGCGTGATACTGAGTTTGACAACTAATATGGATCAACAGGTTGTATTGTACTGTAGGAGTTTAATATAACTTTGTTTAATTAGGAGTGTTTTATGACATCAAATGATCTTACCGGTTAATGATGGATTTGAAGTGCTTGAGTAACATTTGTTTAGTGTGCTCTGCTTGTAAGGTACAGTATGTTAATGGACGTCATATAATTTTGACTTAGGAGAACTAATATGGATTAACTGGTTGTGGAGTAGGAGTTTCATATAACTTTTTTATTAGGATTTAGGAAATTGTCTTTATGATATTAGATAATTCTACCAGTTAATGATGGATTTGAAGTGGTTAACTAATAATTTACCGACTGTGCATCTCTTGTTGTGCGCGGCACAATATGCTAATGCACACCTCACGTAATTCTGACTCTGAGAAGTAAGAAATTATATGGATCGACAGGTTCTAGGAGTTGCTATGAGTTGTTGATTGGCAGTGATTAAAATGCATCTTATTGTTTTGTTTGATGATGCTATGATCTGATATCTTTGCATTTTATGTGTTCAGGGATTGTGGAAAACAACTATATCTAGGTGAGCATAATGCTTTAATACTGTATCCTAATATTGTTGGAAGGCACAAAATAGTCTTGATTTGATGTATTAATTGATGTTTGTCTGATTACAGGTGGATTTGATACTTCTCATGATGCTGCTAGGTGAGTGTCTCAATCTGATAAACTCTATTTAGGCTGCACAGTTTTAACCTTTGTTTTGATTTAATTTGGTAATTCTATCTTAGAGCGTATGATCTGGCTGCAATCAAGTTCCGTGGACCTGATGCTGATATCAACTATGATGTAAAGGAATATGAGGAAGATATGGAACAGGTGGAGACAATTTAGATGGTTTGTGGTGGGGAGGTGTTTGTAAGTTTCATAGTGACTATTAAGGTTTAACTTTTTCAAACTGATGCAACAGGTGAAGAACTTGTCAAAAGAGGAATTCATTCATATACTGCGTCGACAGAGTAGTGGATTCTCACGAGGAAGTTCAAAATACAGAGGGGTAGCCCGTCACAAATGTGGCAGGTGGGAGGCTCGCATGGGTCAGCAGCTTGGCAAAAAGTAAGGAACTATTGCTTGAACTATTTTACGTGATTTCAATGCAACTTCTGCAGATAAAAACATCGTATAGCTCTAGTGGTAGTCTTAATTTAGATGCTCATGATCTATATTTAGGGGGTGTTTTTATCAATATGATTATGTTTAGGGGGGCATTTTTATCAATATAAGAATAAAATTCTTGGTTTCAGGTATGTTTACCTTGGATTATACGATAATGAAGTAGAAGCTGCAAGGTTAATGGAATTTTATGATAACACAAATCAGTAGTTAAAACTGTCAGCATCAGTTATCTCAAGTTTGTAGTGTGCATGCTCAAACATAATAACCAGTTTCTTTTCTGGATGGAACCAGGGCTTATGACCAAGCTGCTATTAACTATAATGGAAGGGAAGCTGTCACCAACTTTGAGCCAAGCACATATGGTGCGGCATATAAGAATTTGGCAGGAAGGGATGAAGGTACTATTGATTGCTTAAAGTCCTGTAGTCACCGTTTCTATGAATTTTCTTTTCCCAACTTGATGCAAGTTTCTATTTGTTGATGTGCTCATGATCTGATTTTTTGGTTGGTGCAGCAAGTGGTCACAATCTTGATCTTAAGCTATGGGCTTCTCCCACTACAGATGGCCCAAAGAGGAATCGTGTTCAGAATGTGGATAGGGGTTCTACAACTGGTGCATTCCCTTATGGTAAAAGACATAAGGTGTGTTTTCTCTCTGTTTGATGGATCCTGTCTATATCATTGGCTTACACAATTTAAGAGAATAAATATGTTGAAATTAACAGGTGCATATAAGCTGTTCAGTTTGCAGTAGTTGCACTACTTTGTCAGTCTTATCTTAAAGTCTGTAATAGTAACTGATGGCTTTCCATCTCCCTTTGGATTTTCAGGTTGAGAGCGTTGCTCCAATTTCTATGGGTGGAGAATCCTATTATGATCCAACAGCCATACCCCAGCCCTCTCGATGGCCCAGCATGTATTCCGATCGTATCCCAATTTATGAGGTAATTATTCACAGCTAATGCATATTTTGCTTCGATTAACAGTGATGTCAATAAAGAAAATGCTTGTGAAATTCATGTGACAGTCCTAGTCGAAAGTTGTTGGAATTACTATGATAGAAAGGTTGTAGACTAGTAGTTAGGGAAAACCAATTTCTTGTATGAAAGGTTGTAGACTAGTAGTTAGGGAAAACCAATTTCTTGTATGACCTTTAGCTACAGAAGCTATCTATTCCTCGGTCTAATTCTTTTGCAATGACTTATAGGCTAATATAAGGAAGTCATATGACCAAATTTTTATGCTTTATGTATTTAAAAGGATATCAGTGAACTTAGAAAAGACTAAATCTGGGATAATCTTCATTGACAACAGGAATGGAAAACGGGAATGAAATCTGCAGGCTATGTATCTTCACCAGGAGTATCAAATGCAGCATGGCAAATGCAGATGGCGACTGGTCATCATGCAGTTAAGCCCATTCCCGTTGCCTCTAATGCAGCACCATCAGGATTCACTTCTTTTACCAGCTTCATGGACCCCAGTTTCTTATCAAACATAAACATGCAGAACAAGACTTCTACCCACGATACCTTCAATCCAATGCCTACGGGCACTTCTCAATACTAAAATGGTACAACCTATCTAAACTTTGTTCAATGGAGTATGACTAGCCCATAAATCTCTTTCGTTGTTTGTTAGCTGACTGCACAAATTCTAATGTCACACAATTAATTTCCTGTTACGGTTATAAATACTGTAAAACCTCTGGTTTCCCTAATAAGTGTGTGCAATGTCGCACGAATGCTCAGGTTTGATTGCTCCTGAACATGCTATAGAATTATGCTAGACTACATGTACAAATATGAAGTAATCAAGTTATGAAAAGAGATTTTTCATACTAGAAAACAAACCACCTAAATATTTTGTTTTGTTTTATATTAGAACCGACTAATGACTAGTTCGGGTCAATCAATCACAAAAGCGTGAACCACACTCAAACTTGACTTCCAAAACGTTTACCAACCAACCAATGCCAAAAAAATATAAACCGACATTTTAATCGTTTATTTCCTTTTCATAAATTTAATAACAAATACAAAATATCAAGTTTGCCCAAAAATATATACTCTAGCTACTTTTTTAACGAGGAAAAACTGGACCTGAGTTATCTTTAGTGACACGGTAGTTATGTTTGGTAGCAAGTATTTAAAAGCGTTTTGAAGCAATTAGCAATTAGCGGTTAGTGTTTTGCACACAATGCTTGTTTGAAAACAAGCAACTACAGTTACTATTTTCTTTTTTAAATGCTCCAAATCAAAATGCTACTTCTAGTAGCATTTACGAACAACTAGCGTTTCTACTTATAAATTATGACTATACAACTATTTTACCAAACGCTTTATCAAAACAAATAGTTACTGCTTACTGCTAATGGCTAGGACGACGAGTAGCTTCAGAGAAAACTTAACTGACATGATTCGAACTCTACACTTTTTCTTAGAATTTCGAAGGCCTTACCAATGGGTTGTTCCCCTTGA